>JAJJMC010003761.1:3857048-3929320 GCA_023531435.1 Papaver californicum | reverse complement strand
AGAAGAAGAGAAAAAGAAGAAGGAGGAGAAGAAGAAGATTATGGATTAGTGTAGTATCATGATTTGATTTGTTAACAAATCAAATCATAGAGATGGTTTGATTTGATTTGATTTCTTCAGAAGAAGAGTGAAGAAAAAAACTAGAGAAAAGAAGAGAAATTTGTTGGAGAAAGAATGAGTGCGGTCGACCTAGTCTTAGGTTATTATGGGAAAATGAAGGGTATATATTAAATCTTTGATTTCTATTAATGGTGGAAGATAACCGGTTTTCCACTGGTAGTTCGATTCGGTTTTGAGCAAAAACCAAAACCTAAACCATTAGTGTCGGTTATTAATTTTTTTTACCAAAACCCTTCCACTATTAAATGGTTCGGTTCGGTTTTAATTAATCAGTTCGGTTCGGTTCGGTTTTTCCGGGTACACGTTACCATGTACAACCCTATATGCACTTGATAGGATCAAAATAGTCATAGAACTTAATTGTAAATTCCTTCAAAGATATATCCTTACTAGAAAGACTTCCCAAACTAATTTGGCCTCATGTGTTTACATCACTTCACCTGTAGGTGATTCACCGTGTCTAATGATGACTCTTCGTAACACTTATTCTTATGAATGAAAAAATATCTCTTAGAATTTAATTTTAAAAAAATAATTTTCAATCATATATATTTTTAATCAAAAATACCAACATCTGTAGTCATGAAAATATAATCATAAAAATAATAGTAGTATTATCTCTAATAATCTTCTGAACGAGACTGGAATCCTCTAGAAGAGGAATACCTAAAAATCAATATGGATGCTTCGTATATTTATACAAAAGGTATAGGTAATAATTTTACAGGAATTTACTTTAGGACAAAAGAAAAATATTTTAATACAGGATAAATACTTAGTTTGATGATGAAGGTTGAATGTATTGCAATGGAGGAAGCGGTTAATTGGGCAAAAAGATTGGGCTATGAGAAGGAACCAGAACCACCCTCCTACTGGGAACTACCGGAATTAGGTCTCCTCGAGAAAACTACACGGTCAAAGACTCCCATGCCATCTCCAGAGCCTCGTAGATTCCAAAATATCAGGTCTCACGAGTATAATAAAAGATTAAAATGAGACAATATCCACTGCATCAAAATCCACACTTCACACACAAAATACTAACAACGGAAATGTAGGCTCCATTTGGTCCATCAAGGATTCATAATCAGCCACGTAAACAATTCCATACACGTGGCATTCGATGACAAGTAGTTCTCAGAATAGTAGTAGTATACTAGTATATCATCTTCAACCTTATAAACAAGATTCTCTTTATTTCTCTCTCTCCTCTGAATCCCAAAGTCCAAATTCGAAAGCAAAGATAGGGCAAAAAAGGTACTCTCTGTTTTCACTCTTCCGTAAAATTAATTCACCGTATTAAATTTTTTCTAGGATTTGTATTTGGTTTTAGAATTGATGATTTATTTCTAGGGTTCATATTCTTGCCCCCTTTTCTACAAAGGCTATGAATCGTTGAATCTTGATTATAATACATTATTCTTTGTTGGTTCTCAAGAATTTGTTTGTTAGGGTTTATCAAAAATGGAAAAAGAGCTTCTCGAGTTGTTTGATTCTGCAAAGAAAGCGGCTGATGCAGCTGCGGGAGATGAAGTTTCCACGGGTGGAGCTGAGGAAACTCGATGCATTGAAGCATTGAAAGAGCTCAAGAAATTTCCTGTTACCATGCAAGTTCTTGTTGCAACCCAGGTTAGTAATTCTTAAAATTTGGTTGTGAATTTGTGATATGACATGTGATTTGCATTTTTTTGGTTGCATTGGAGCTAAAATAGTCTCAAAGGATCGTGAATATTACAGAAAATAAACTAGGAGAGGCAGAAAAGAAAGATCGTGTTTGAGAATTACGGCACAATTGGATTTTTGTGATATAGTATGTGAGTAACATCTGTGATGCAATTGTTGAGTTGTGTTGATTTTCTAATAGACAATCAAGAACAGTTTTTGGATCACTTTTTCACCTGTTTAGGAAGAAAGTTATCACGAATTTTCCTATGATAAATATTGAAGGATGTGAAGGGATACTGGAAGTAAAGTAAGTAGACTAGGGTAAGGTAAGGAGGAGAGACTTCTCAGAGCATTTGGGCATATTTTCTGATAGAAATGTCTGGTGCTAACTTACTAAATAATTGGTATCCATGGTAGTTTTTGGGGATTATGATGCATTTCTGATTTGTTCCTGGCCTGCTATATAGTTGCAATTATCCTTGTTCCATACTTAAATGATGAAACCAATGAGGCTTTTTTAGTATTATTCATGTAATGCTGCTTATATCTATTCATGTTATAAGTCTATTATGTTATATCTTTTATCTCCTCTGAAGTTGCTTTCACAATACTCTGTTGCTGGTATACAGTTTAAGATTCTTAACTTAGGTTTAGAAGAATCAGAATAGGATATGAAATTACTTGGATCAACGAGCCTTTCCAAGTTACTAGCCTACCGCTTTACCATCTGCAACTTTGTATTATAAGTCATAGATCATTGGTTTCTCTCATCTATTCTCTTTTCATTTCAGCAACAATTAGTTTAGTCATTTGTAGGGGATAAGAATAACATATTTTTTTTGAGTGTACATGGTTGTGTAATGGATTGAGAAGAGAACCAACGAATTTAATCATTATCCTTTGATGATTACAAAAAACGAACCAGTGAGCAGCTTAGAAATTTTACTTATCAGTCTGGGTTTGTTTTGCCTCTTTACTGGGAGAGAGGAACATTTTCAATTTGTTCCAAACTATCCCTTTCTGTTCATTTCTGTGTTTTTCATTTATTTAAATCTCAGATTGGAAAACGTCTTCGCCATCTGACCAAGCATCCAAAAGAGAAGATCCAGGCTGCAGCTACTGACCTGCTTAATATCTGGAAGAAAATAGTCATGGAGGAAACTGCCAAGAATAAGAAAAATGGAAGCATAGAAACTAAAACGCCCCAGAAGATTCAAATTACAAAGTCAGAGTCGTTTAAAGTTGAGAAGGTTGATAAATCGGGTTCCGTGAATGTTGAAAAAATCTCAAGATCTGAAACTGCAACGGTAGAGAAAACTGATCATGGCGAGAAGATAAGCTCTGCAAAGGTTTCTAGATCAGAAACTGTGAAGATGGAAATAAAGAATGAGAGTCCCAGGGTTGAGAAGTCTAATGGTGTCAAGCAGGCCCCCTCATCTGCTCCTCCAAAGTTTACTTCAATGGTTAAATGCAATGATGCAGTGCGTGACAAGGTCCGGGAACTTCTTGCAGAGGCTTTGTCCAAAGTTCACACTGAGGCTAATGGAGATATTTTGGATAAAGTGAATATGTGTGACCCAATCCGTGTTGCTGTCTCTGTGGAGTCTGTATTTTTTGAAAAATGGGGACGGTCGAATGGGGCTCAGAAGTTCAAATACAGATCTATAATGTTCAATATCAAGGATCCAAAAAACCCTGATTTTAGAAGAAGAGTCCTTATTGGAGAGATCAAGCCAGAGAGTGTTATTAATATGACTCCTGAAGAAATGGCAAGTGATCAAAGGAAGGAGGAGACTAATCAAATCAAAGAGAAAGCCCTATTTGAATGTGAACGCTCAGGCGCAGCTAAAGCCACAACTGATCAGTTCAAGTGTGGTCGGTGTCAGCAGAGGAAGACCACTTACTATCAAATGCAGACTCGGAGTGCAGATGAACCTATGACGACTTACGTAACATGTGTAAACTGCAACAACCACTGGAAGTTTTGTTAGTTGTCCTTCTCTTCAGGGCTGCTGCCATCCATGTGTGATCATTCACCTGAGATGATGAACTATGAAGTCCCATCCTTCTCTTATTTTTGATTCAACATTTGTTAATTGAGACCTTGATCTTCATATGAAAGATCCTTTTCTGTACCATTCTAATGTAAGCTAGGCTAACTTGTTTTAAGATTGTTTTAGGTATGTGTCATGTGCTTGTGTTGAACCAAATGAATACCATTTTAGTGCCAAACATAAGGTTGCCACTTTTGTTTTGTTTATTTAATCATATGCAAGCAGAAGCTGTAGATCTTGGAGGCAATCCATCAGTGAAATTCCAAGTAAGTGAAATTATCTGTTTTTCTGACTTCTGTTCTGTACGCTGTTATTTGACAGAATATAAATGGGTTCTCCTCACTTGGTATACTGTGTGAAATTTTGGTTATATACATTGCTCCTTTTTGGCTTCCATGACATCAGATATACTTCATTAAAAATTGTTTCTCCCATAACTTCTGCTGAACAACTCATATTGCAGTAATAGTCTTTTATGCATAGCTGTAGTGAAACTACTTTATTCCTTTTTTTTTGGAGTCCAAATGATATCTGAATGACCACCTGCATTTTGTGCAACACCTGAGCCCGTGTAACTGAAATCTGCCGATGTAAAAGTATACCAACTAGCCTATATAATGACATCCTGTTGCTGTAGGGTTGCATTCTCTTGAAAGAAAGTTGGATTTGAGGCAGAGGTTGCAATACCAACTTGTGCATGTGGATATATAAAAAGGTTGTTGTGTAAGCTCTTTTCTGTTTCTGGTTTTTGACCGAACAAAACCCTATGGTTTAGGAAGAAGAACTGTTGATTCTGCAATTTCTCCAATCCCATTGCTAACTGTCTTCTTTGACTAGGCGATAAATGACTTTTGTGAAATCATTCTGACATTGTTTCTCGTTTTGATTCCTGGTAGCAGCTCTATATATTTTTGTAGCTGAGAAATGATACTTGTGAAATTGGGGTTATTCTATCTGTACAGAATCAAACCCACAGTAGGGCATATAGTTTTGCATATAGAACATGTTCAATTAGCTGATTTCAATATTGAAACTCAGCAGTTAGGTTCCATTGAGATATTTTTGTACATATATATGAAGAATTTGATTGATTGATACCGTATATCAGTAGAAAGGGACCATCCAATCAGGCCAACTTTACCCTGAAGAGTGCAAACCTCCTTTTGCTAAAAGGGTGCATAAATATTGAGTATCATTAGTCGATCCACATGCCTCGGTGTGTGTTAGACCCGGTGGTTACATTGCTTTTAATTTATTGGCTAGTACTGCTTATCCTGCTTTTTCATCTTGTAGAATGACATCAAGAAAACCACCATCTAGGCTGGGTTCTTCTGAAGTACATGGGTTCAAAGAATGTTCATTCTGATCTCCAGATTGACTGGATCAGCGGACTCCCAATTTTTAAGCTCAGCTGGAACGTCTTTACCTTTATCCTTTGGCCAGAAGGTCTCATTTCAAAGCAGAAGAGTTAAATGAAAAGTACACCTTCAAACATTCGTCATTTGATTCGTACATTTCTGGTTGCTTAAAATCGTTGAAGATCAGATCTACTTCATTGTGAGGGTTCAATTAAACACGACACTGTGAACTGGAAATCAATAGCTTAAAAAGAGAAAAATTAATACAATTACAAATGGATGAAAAGAAAATATTGAGCTATTATTTTCTCTGGTTTTGGTATCACATTCTATAGTTTAGACAAATCGCATAAACACATCAAAAGAAAACCAAGCTCTGATCATCATCATTTACCCTCGAGGATGACGATGCTTCTGATTTGTCTATCTCATTTTCTATTTCCTCCTCCTACATTGGTATTAACATCATCAAAATAAATGGGAGAAATCGACTAATTATTATATGCAACTTAAGAAGTAAATAAAAATTGATACCTTCAATTGAGATTGTTTAATTTTCTTTTCTTCTTCGATTTCTCTAAGCGATTGGATTCGAGCAGCTCTCTACAAAACACAGGAAATTAGAAATCGATTGAATTATACAGATACTCACTCAGATCGTACTGTTAATTAATTAATCTCTATAAAGTCTGACACACTTACCATACAAAACGATCTAAGTTCATTCAATCTCTGTAACTTGACAACTTCCATTTCCATTTCCTTCTGCATCTTCCCTCTCATCTCCATCTCTTTCATTTCCATATCCAACACCAAATCCATCTCTCTCAACATTTTTTCTGTTCTCTCCTTTTCCAATCTCAATCTCTCAAGTTTCTTCCTAATCACACCCAATTCCTCAGCTAATGACGATTCAAATGATTCAATCTTCATCGGTACAATATCATTATTATTACTCTGACTAATCAGATCTTTATTTTTTTTCATCACATTGATTGGATAATAGTTCTCTTTGCCAGTTAATGAAATCTCAATCCATTCAGACTTCCCCTTTCCCTTTCTCTTAATCACTTCATCATCAGTAATGGGATCTGCAGGAATGTTCTTGAGTTGTAAGGGTGTTCTGTCATTTTTTTGCTTCATTTTCTTGATTGGAGCTGTTTTTGGACTGAGAAGAGAGTGAAGTGAGAATGTAGTTTGAGTTTGTGTTTAAATTTTGAAAGGTGTAAGCGGGCATAACGGTTAGTGGAAAAAACCCTTGATTCTCTCGATAAACTCGCATGTCTTTGTTCAAACAAGATTTCTCCAACTTTATTGAGATAAGCTGATTCTCCGAGAAAACATTTTAGGTCGGTGGTTTTGGGCTTTTGAACTCCAAGATTACTAACTCCGAGTCCGATTATGATAACAATCGTCGGATTCGAAAGTACGGTTTTCTGCATATATATATATATATATATATATATATATATATATATATATATATAGGCACATCAGGTTCTAAAATTTGATTTACAGATCCCTTTGATTCTCAAATTTCAGTGTCAGGTTTAAACCCTAAAGATATTCAAATTAAAATCATTCTGATTCCTGAATTTGAGAAGCATGAGTAATTCATCAAGTGTTCCTTCTGCTTCTTCCATGAAAGCGAAAGTTGGAACTGCAACTCCCTCCGACACTTCTTTCAAGCGGAAAAGAGGAATGTTCCAGAAAGACTTGATGCTACGGATTTGGGGATGACCCAAATACTCTTCCAGAAACGGTGGCTCTCTTGGAGGACATTGCTGTTAAATACGTCACTGATTTGGTTCATAAAGCTCAAGATGTGGCAACCAAAAGATGCAAGCTCTTGACTGATGACTTTCTACATCTGATTCGCAAGGATATACCAAAGCTTCACAGATGTCGAGAATTGTTGTCTATGAACGAGGAGCTAAAGCAAGCTAGGAAAGCTTTCGAGGTTGATGAAGAGAAGCTTGGATCAACAGATTAATAGGGTGTCTTTTTTCTTTTTCTTTGTTGCAATATACAAGACCCATTCCCTTCTGATATATACAATCTTTTTTGTCCCCATTATAAAATCCCTTTGATTCTACAATTGGTTCTATATAATATAGAAATCCTAATAGTTATAACTAGGTGCAAATCTATTTTTAGGATTAAATTTTGCTTCTCCAAATACCATTTCCTTTGGGGAAATAGTAGACAGTATTGTTTCTTGTAGAAGTCTGATCTTTTTGGATGATTGTGTTTGGCTTGTATGGTATGAGTTAGAAACGTATATAAGGAAGGATTTCTGTTATGACATGGTTGATATGGTTAGCAAGAAGAGATTCAAAAGTATTATGCAAATCGCATATTGTTCTGAAACTTTGTGGAACAGTTCAAGGTTGGAGCGAAACAGCAGTATGTAGAATGGACATTGTAGTATTGATAGATTGTGTAATGTATTGTTGTTCTAAAGTAGCTGGGAGGAGTAATTGGAGTATTTGGATGAGTCATGAGGAAAATGTGAAATTTTGCATGATGGGTTTTCGGCTGTCTCAAGGAGTTAGCAGTTCTGGTTGCTGCTTCTGAAATTCTGTATGGACGTTTTATGGGATTCAGTAGCACCCTGAGGTATTATTGCATTGCGTTTCAATTGAATTTTGTCTGGTTGATGATTTTTTCCCCCTTGAACCATATATGATCACTACCACCACAAACAAATAATCCATTTTTGATGTGCATATCAGAAACTGGGCAGTCTATTGCTTGCTTGCTTACGTTCATGTTCGTACTCCTTATATACAAGAAATCACTTACAGGGAACATTGTTGATACCTTGGCTTACTCGGGTACTGGCATGATATATATTATCTAGAGATGATTTATGGTTCAAGTCATATAACTAGAGATGATTGCCACCTATATATGGTTCATAACTTCATATCATATAAGAAGAGGTGATTGTTATCTATTCTAGATGGATTTTGTCATCCTTTAAGAGACTGTTGATGATCTTCAAATATGATTAAGCTTGAGAGATGTATGATCATGATCTAACATACGCAGGGACGGAAATTGTGGAAATAATATATAGTTAATACTTAAAAAAATCTGTATTCAAGTAACTCCTTTAGAAGGGTAAGTCTCAAGAACCTGCAGCATTGATAAGGTTTACTTTTGGCTGATAGAATGGACAAAAACAATTTGGTTAGATTTTTGATCATCCATAATTGCACTTAAATTAGTCACGTGTGTTTCCTTTTAATAACATGTTGGACGGGTGAATTCTATATTTCCTTCTTACCTGATTCGTAACTTTGTGAGTTTCTCGTCGTAATATGTCAGTATTCACTCTGTTGCTGCACTTTTTCACTTGTTATATGTTGAATTTATGGATTCCACATAGTATGTCAGGCTCAAAGGGGTGTACACTTTGGGCTAGAATCTAAAAACTCTCTTGGATCAATATCTTTATTCTTTTGTGTAGAAGTTTGATCTTCAAAGATGACTTAGTGTTTGGTTTGTATCCTTAAGAGCTTACAAACTTATAAAGGAAAGAAATTGCTGATATTACAAATGGTGCATATAGGAATAAACGCTGGAGTATGCAACTTTTTTGGGATTACCTTTGGCTTATGGAATGATCGATACTGTTCTCTCGCTAAAGACTTCTGATGCATCAATAGTTACATTCTAAAGCAATTATGTTTCATTCCTGCCAATAGCATCTTGGATGGTGATTCACTGAGTATGCACTCCTTGCTCAAAACATTTATAGCCTTCTGAATATTACACACACTAGTGTTTTCCATTTCTGGTTAGTAGTTTCATTTTTGTAGTCCATTGGATTTCATATACAAAATTGAATGAACTCCGTATCTTACGCTAGGATTGATGGTGTGCACGCACCTTAACTGATCATGGAACTTCTGACATTACCCAAATACAGCAACAACCAAGCCTTTAGTCCCAAGCAAGTTGGGGTAGGAAAATACCGTATTAAACATTGCCTGTAATGTATGATGAGCACTGGAAACTTAATAGTCAAAGGTTTGATGTCAGTCATACAGTTTTCCAGAAGAGAAACCTTATGCACAGTGGCTTAAAAAAGTTGTTTGCTACTAATTTTTCATGCCATCTTAGTCATCATCCTTTCATTGTTTTTCTTTTAGATGTTTGATTGTAGTAACGGAATCTAAATTCCCATAGGGTGCTTGTAGGAGTGCAACCCTGCATTTTATAGCCGATTTGTAATAACGCCTAGTCGCCTATCTTGCATTGTTTTCGATAATGTTTCCGAAGCTGCAAGATATCCAAGACTATAAAGGTTCGTGGATCCAGGTTGTGATATTAATGGTAGATGTCAGCTGGGGAAGAGGACTTCATTGAGATCATCGTTGTCGGACATTTTAAGCAGAATGAATTCTGATTTTGATGTATTTTTTGCACATAGTTGTATGTTTTTTTGAGCTATCTTTTACAAATATGCTGACTAAAGGTAAAAAGAATGAATTTTGAGCTTGGGATCTTGCACATGGTAGTCTTTGATATTCCCAGGATTCATTGCCGTGGATGTGCATGCACATATTCCCAAGGGTTGGTACCCTATTCTTTTTATTACCACCTATGTGTATGAAATGGTTGTGAAATCCCTGACTTCCATATATCACCTCAAGAACTTTTAGGTTGTGACTGGCGCATGTGGTGTATGGCTGATATCTATCCGTCTACTTGAGTTACTCGCTTTGCACTATCTGAAATTCATTTTGTGATATGTGTGTTTGGTTTCCTAATAAATGCTTAAACTCTGTGCTGATGATTATGGCTCTTAAAAGTGTTCCAAATATAATGCACTGAAACTGTAAGAAATACGATTGAATTGTTCCTATTTAATGGTTCTGCAATTGATTTGGTTGTCGCTTGGATTTTGGTCATCTCATCAAATTGTTAATTAAAAGCCAAAGGGAAGATACAACTTTATGTACGCTATGTAAGTATGTGTAGACGCTCAAACCAGAATACTGTTTGGTAAAGCTTGTGGCAACTGGAGGTATTTTGTTTTGGCAGTCAGGGATATCTTTGTTCCACTCAGACAGGTATCAATTCACAACTCTTTCTTTTTGCATCATATTTGCTAGTTTCTTGTCAGGTGTATGTATCAGTTTGATTATCTGGACCTGATATATACAGTAGTTGCCCTTCAGTTAATTGATTGGTCAGTACAGTTGGTTTCAGTTTTAAGGTAAAAATGATGATATATTCTCTTTTGCAAGTGTACGGACACTTGAGTTCGTCACACTCACAGGGGTGTAACTGAGATATTGATAGTAAAAATGACAGTTTCTTTGTTGATATTATTTATAAGTTGGAGTTAAGTTTATTCGGTAATGGTATGTCATGTTATGGTGAAATTTTATTTTGAAAGGTTGACATGTTTCAGCTGAATTGACCGGTAGCACAAACCGTGCTCACCGAAGAAGTATCCGTACCTGGAAAATGAATATTGGCAGAATACTTTATCTGTTTTTTTTTTTAGTTAGTATTCTTCCTATGAATTAACACCCCTGTGTCAGTGAACTTCGAATAGTAGACAGCCTTTTGGGTGCTTTACAACAAAGCTATCTCACAAGAATTCTTCAGCTTCAGTTAAGGCTGTAAAATGTACATGGCTTGTATAGTATTTTAGAACCAAAAAATTCCTCACCTCCACCTTTGAAAGTTTGATTTCTACTAATGTTCGGAACTTTTAATTTTGCATGTTAAATCGTAAATGCAGGACCAAAACAATAATAGTAACAATATCTTGCCGTTGTTTGGAGTTGAAGAGACTACATCACTTGAAAAGCAAAGATTCTATCAGGTTTGCTATTTCCCCACCTTTTAAATATTTGGACTTCCGATTTGGTGTTATCATGGGAATTGGGAAGCCTGGTAATTAAAACATAGCGATGGCATAAGAGAGGGTAATGTATTGTCTCATACTGATAGTCACATTGCAGGTGGGTATCATAAACCATAAATCATGTATAAACATGTTTAGAGACATTCTTTTGAGATTGTAATATCAAACAGAGAATCAGGTTGATACTAGCTGGTTTCAGTTTTGTCCTAGTCAGTGGTAAATTAGTGTCTGGAAGGGAAAAAGTTTTAGTCTTCAAACCCTTTGAGTTAGCGTTTTTTGAGATGATTGGCGATGCTTACATTGGAACTGCAGAAACTAAAGTTTTGATACCGGTTTGTAGTTTTGCAAAAGAGAAATCTTACACTGGCTGTCTGGCTAAAATTAATTTGAAATGGAAGTGCTTTAGGTGCAAAATTAGTGTTGGTTGTATAATTTGGTTATCAGGATTCCCTAATTACACCTCCCTTTCCTTTCAGTGCTTATCCTACATTGTGCTCGGAAAATTCTTGCCTGCAATCGGTGTCAAAGAAAATTATTGCAAATACACTGCACATCTCGTCATTTTCCCTTGAAAATATATTAATTTAGTAAAAGCCTGTACAAGCTGCTTATGAGTAACTAGAAAGAGCTAAAAGTGATCCAAAAGGAAGCTAAGTTTGAGTTTTCGTAAAGCCTAATTAGCTAATAATAAACCAAACTAAATATGTGTCGTGCTCGTGGATTGCCAGTTCCGTTTATAAACCTTGGAGGTCATGATCCTCTGTCTAGAATCTGCCGGAATAGGAAATGACTCATTGCACATTCGAGAAGACTGATTGTATGTAATTGGCTTCTTTTTCTTTGAAAATCAAAGTTGTGGGCTACAATCACTTGAAAAATTAGTAGGGCCAAATTGAAAAGGATGCACCCAAAATCCAAACACTTGGGGAAGCAGAACTACAGGCACCAGTACTAACGTGTTAATACCACAGACGACCAACTATTTGTATTTATTGTTGGACAGGTAGGTGAGTTTAAGAGTTTGAGTTTAACTAGGGATAAACCCAAATTTATTTGCTTGATCCTAAAGTCTAGAAAATTTGGTAGCCAAGTTAAGAAACCCTATTTTTATAGGTTAAATAATATAATCTATAAATAGTTAAGTAGAAAATCCTAGAAAATTACACTATTTTTTTTTTTGTTTTATATATTTTCGCATTCTACGATAATATATAAAAATTTTTATTTTTCACGGGGATTCAACCTCATTAAATTCTTGTTCTCGTTTATATTCTTTGCAATTATTTAGAATACTATTGTGTAGTTGTGCAAATCGCTTCCGTGGTTTTTAACACAACAATTGGTATCAGATTATGTTCTTGGAATTTTGGGTATTCGTAATATTGCATCACAGGTATTTTTTCTGAAATTATTTGAGTTAATTTTGATATCAAAGTTTAAGTTTTTATCTTTATTTTATTATTTGTGAACAATGGTTGATACAGATCGACCTGAGGGTCCGTTGGAAACAACAGAATCGACATCTAAAGATAAAAAACAAAAGAAGAAATACTTCACTCTTATGGATCACAACTCAAGGTTGAAAAGTTCACCGGAACTAATAATTTTGGTTTATGGAGAATATATGTAATGGATGCGCTTGTTCATCTTGACCTAGATGAAGCTCTAGAAGGTCGGCCAAAGGAGATGACTGACAAACAATGGAACAAGCTGAATAAATTATGTCTTGGTTCTATTCGTGGGTGCTTAGCAACGACGATAAGAGTTAATTATCAACATGAAACTTCAGCTAAAGAGCTTTGGGAAAAGCTAGAAAAGGAGTACTTAGTGAAGAACGTGGCAAATAGGATACATATTAAGAGAAATTTGTATCGTTATAACATGAAAAAGGGTGCAACTCTGACGGAGCACCTAGATTCGTTTAATAAACTTCTTGCTGACTGGGTTAACTATGATGAGATTGTTAAAGACGAGGAGAAGGCGTTGTATCTGGTGAATTCTCTTCCTGATAGGTATGAGCCAATGGTGAAAGCATTAATGCACGGCAAGGCGAAGCTGACATACGAAGAGATAACTACAGCATTACGTAGTGAAGAGTTTAGGAAGATGGATCGTGAAAACCTAGCAAACGAAGATGACGGAGATGCACTTGTTGCAAAAAGTCATTCTACGTAGAAAAAAAAATGGTGGTCGTGGCAAAGGTAGAGGGCGTTCAAAGTCAAGAGCGTGTCTGCAAAAAGATGAATGTGTGTGGTGTCATGACTTTGGTCATTGGGATAAAGATTGTACCAAGCGTAAGGAAAGAGATAGCAACAAGACCGAGTGAACGTTGCGAAGGCAACTGAAAAT
The DNA here is from genome assembly GCA_023531435.1 of Papaver californicum. NCBI lineage: Eukaryota > Viridiplantae > Streptophyta > Magnoliopsida > Ranunculales > Papaveraceae > Papaver > Papaver californicum. The sequence goes on along the minus strand of JAJJMC010003761.1, from coordinate 3,915,884 downwards.
TCAGATGAAGCTTCAAATTTCTCATTGACTGTGACACCATCAGCTTGTATCGTAACTGACAGTATATGGGATTGGTAGTGTTCGAATCAAGATGCATGATGGTTCTCAAGCTTCAAGACTGGTTCTCAAGCTTCGAGAAGTTTGATGAAGAAGTACGTATGGGGAATAATCAGACATGTACGGTAGTTGGGATTGGTAGTGTTCGAATCAAGATGCATGATGGTATAGTCAGAGAGATGAAGAAAGTAAGGTGTGTACCTACTGTGAAGAAGAACCTGATTTCACTCGGAACTTTGGAAGTTAAGGGCTACAAGCTAGTAGCAGAGAATGACGTTCTAAAGGTAATCTCTGGAGCTATGGTAATCATGAAGGGCACACGACATCATAACTTGTACTACCTAATTGGGATTACGATAACTGAAGATGTGTCTATTTATGAACATATCGAGACTGCAGCTGTGGAGACCACGATGTTATGGCATATGCGGCTTGAACATCCAGGTGATAAGTCGTTACATTCTTTAATTCAACAAGATTTGTTGAAAGGTGTTATTGCCTGCAAATTAGCATTTTGTGAACATTGTGTGAAGGGCAAGAAATCAAGAACAAGCTTTGGCACAACAATCCACAACACTAGTGGAATTCTTCACTATGTTCACTCAGATGTTTGGGGTCCCTCCAAGAATGCATCATTCGGAGGGAAACATTGGTTCGTGTCGTTTATTGATGACTATTCTAGGCGCTTATGGGTGTACACCATGAGGCATAAAAGTGATGTCCTAGAAGTCTTTGTGAGGTGGAAAAAGGCAACTGAGACTCAAACTGGCAGAAAGAACAAGGTACTACATTCGGACAATGGTGGTGAGTACAAAAGTGATCCATTCTTGCAAGTATGTCAGGATGAGGAGATACAAAGGCACTTCACATTTAAGAAGACACCACAACAAAATAGGGTAGCTGAACGCAGGAATCGTACTTTGCTAGTGAAGGTACGATGTATGTTATCTAATGCTGGATTAGGTAAAGCGTTTTGGGCTGAGGCAGTTACATATGTGTGCTTCCTCATTAATAGGTTGCCATCAGATGCACTAGAAGGTAAAACTCAAATAGAGAAGTGGTATGGTAAGCCAGCTTATGACTATGACTCAATTCATATCTTTGGTTGTCTTTCTTGGCATCATGTTAGTGAAAACAAGATTGATAGTCGTGTTGTTAAAGGGATCTTTATGGGTATGAACAAAGGAGTGAAGGGGTTCAAAATATGGAATCCAGTAGAGAAGAAGATAGTCATGAGTAGAGACATTATATTTGATTAAGTGTCTATGGTGAAGTCTTGGGGTTCTCGGCAGGTGGAGAACACTACCAGTACCAGCGAGCCTTTGCAGCAGGTGGAGATTGATACAACTCCACCACTTACAGCTAAGTTTGTATCTGTTATGTCTACTTCCGAAGGCGTATCGTCTACAAGGGAGGTCTATTGAAGTTCCAAGTGATAGTGACGTTGTTAACGAAAAGGAACACGAAGCGGTAGAATATACAGAAGCTACGGTCACTGATACCATAACAACCAACAAACCGAGAAGACAAACCATGAAACCTGGTTGGATGAATGATTTTGTAGCTTATGCATTACCCGTTGTTGAAGAATGTACTCCTAATATATATTCTGAATTTGTACACAGTGTAGAGCGTGAAGAGTGAGAAGATGCAATACAAGATGAGATGGAGTCTCTTCACAAGAATGACACATGGGTTCTTACGAAGCTTCCGAACGGTAAGAAAGCCATTGGGTATAAATGGGTATATGCTAAGAAGGAAGGATCTCAAGAGAATCAAGTTTGCTACAAGGAAAGGTTAGTTGCTAAAGTTTATGCCCAAATAGAAGGGATTGACTACAACGAGGTGTTTTCTCCAGTTGTGAATCACTCGTCAATCTGAATTTTGTTGGCCTTGGTAGCACAATATGATTTAGACCTAGTTCAACTAGATGTCAAGACGATATTCTTGTATGGTGATCTAGAAGAGATCTATATGACTCATCCGAGTGGGTTCAAGGTTGCTGGAAAAGAAGATTGTGTATGTATGCTGAAAATATCGTTGTATGGGCTGAAGCAGTCTCCCAGACAGTGGTACAAGCGATTTGATCGGTTTATGATTGGCCATACATACACAAGGAGTCACTATGACCATTGTGTATACTTCAAGAAGCTACGTGATGGGTCTTTCATATATTTGCTCTTGTATGTCGATGATATGCTGATAGCATCGAATAACATGAAAGAGGTTGACAATTTAAAGCTCAAATTGTCAACTGAGTTTGATATGAAAGATCTGGGAGAAGCTAAGAAGATCCTTGGTATGTAGATTCAACGTGATAGAGAGAAGGGTAAACTTTGTTTGTCTCAAAAGGCATATTTGAATAAAGTGTTACAGAAATTTGGTGTCGGCGAGGAACTAAATCTGTAAGTACTCCCCTTGCTCCTCACTTTAAGTTGAATTCTGATATTCTCATACTATTGAAGAAGAACGTGAGTATATGGACCAAGTCTCATATGCTAATGTTGTTGGTAGCTTGATATACGCAATGGTATGTACGAGGCCTGATATTTTACACTCAGTAAGTATGATCAGTCGTTATATGCATAATCCTGGTAAGGGACATTGGCAAGCTGTAAAATGGATTTTGAGGTACCTTTATGGTACAATTGATGTAGGCTTGGAGTTTGTGAAGGGAGAAAGTAACAATCAGTTGTGTGTTGGTTATGTGGATTTTGACTATGCTGGTGATTTGGACAAGACGCGTTCAACTACAGGGTATGTATTTACCTTGGCAGGAGGTCCAGTTAGTTGGAGATCAATTTTGCAGTCTATTGTGGCTCTTAACTACTGAAGCAGAGTATATGGCAGTGACAAAGGCATTTAATGAGGTTATATGGTTACATGGTTTGCTAGATGACTTGGGTGTTGTGCAGAAACAGTTGCATGTGCATTGTGATAGTCTTAGTGCAATTTACTTGGCTAAAAATCAAGTTCATCATGCGAGAATCAAACATATAGATGTCAATTTCACTTTGATGTCGATTTCAATTTGTCAGAGAAATTCTTGAAGAAGAAGACTTTCTACTTGTGAAGATCGATACCAAAGACAAACCAGCTGATATGTTGACAAAAGTAGTATTTGGGGTCAAGTTTTGTCATTTCTCGAAATTGATCCACATTCTTCCGGTTTGGTGAGACCTTTTTGGGTGAGGTTCTTATGAACATGGTGGAGGCCTCCTAGTAAGGTCGTTAAGTGAACTACAGTCGGTTTGATTCCTCACAGAGGATACGTAGGCAACCTTTGGTGCAATCGATGTTGGAAGATGGAGGAGATTTTGCTACTGAGGTCTCATGCATGAATGCATGATCCGAGGTGGAGAATTGTTGGACATGTAGTTGAATTTAAGAGTTTGAGTTTTAACTAAAACTCAAACTTACTTAGGCGATGGAGTTTTTGGGATAAACCCAAATTTGTTTGCTTGATCCTAAAGTCTAGGAAACTTGGTAGCCAAGTTAAGAAACCCTATTCTTGTAGGCTAAGTAATGTAACCTATAAATATTCTTGTAGGCTAAGTAATGTAACCTATAAATAACCAAGTAGAGAACCCTAGAAAATTGCACCAAAAATTCTTCTTTTCTTCTTGGGTTTTATATGTTTTTTCCCTCTGCGATAATATATAAAATCTTTTATTTTTCCTGAGGATTCAACCTCGTTAAATTCTTGTTCTCGTTTATGCTCTTTGCAATTATTTAGAATAATATTGTGTAGCGGTGCAAATCGCTTCCGTGGTTTTTAGCGCAACATTTATTTTGTGCATTCTTATTTACGGACTTGGCTTTTCAAGTAGGGTTTGTAATTGATCTTCAGTTAAATCGTATCAAGAAATGAGGTTTTCACTGAAAGATTACCCTTAATTTGCTTGTTTTATGTGATTATTACAATGAGCGATTAGTAGTGAGTTGTTAAAGATCGTCTAGGTAATAGTTTGGACGAACTCCAATAAAAAATATTCCCTCCGTTTCTAAAAAGAATATACTATCATTTTTCCAATTTAAACTGGTCCAGGTCTATGCTTTAAACCACCAAAATGTCACTCGGATGTTTTGATGAGATGATTTCAGCGGTTGCAATTTAGGAATATGCTAGATGAAGCTGTACGAGGAATATGCGGCAGTCCATCAAATCATCATTCATGAGCCACTTTTCCGATACTTTGTGAAAGAGACTGTAAAATAAGTTAGATTTCAAATTGTTCATTCATTACGTAGTGATGAAAAAAAAAAGAATAATAACCTTTCAATCATTAGCCATTAGAAATTGAGCAGTAAGTATGTCCTTTCATTATCTTCTAAGATCATATGTCAGTGAAATATAATCAACTCTTCTAGCCTTGGTGGATCAGTACTGTACTAAATTATAAGTTTAGGACCATGTGGGTTGGATCCTGAGAACTAATGCCCCTTTTTGAAGATACGGTTAAAGTCAATGCAAGGTTTAAGCGTCCTAACGCACCGTACATACCCATAATTTGCTTCTGCTTGTAGCAACCAGTTGTCAATTTGGCAATTGGCCCTGCCATCATAACTTGCATCAAACTTCATTTATTTATTAACATTGTAATTTATTATTATTATTATTTTTATATCAATAAAGAATTTGATGTTTTGAGTTCATATCACCGATATTTGACGTCGGCTTGATATTAAATCTAAAATAATGATTTTTACTATGTGTTATCATTTTTGGGTTTAAAATTTTTAATGATATTAGGTAAATTCATGCCGACCATGATTAACTTTCTTTTTTGAAGCATCGACCATGATTAATGGCCACTCGTGCAGTGGATTATATAAATGTCTCTCACTCTGTTTCTTTAAATAATGGGGGTTGGTTTCATAATCATCTGCTTAATAAATAAAAAGACAAAATCCATTGCTTTCAATATTTTCTGTCACTTCCAATTATCCTGCCCTTCCCATGGCTTATTTGAAGGATTGGTTAATGGAAAATTAAAGTCCATGGAAACTTCATTTATCAACAGTAAAAGTAACAACAATCATATAAAGTTAGCTAGTGGATATAATTTAATTTCTTTAGTTAATAAAAGCGTGTAATTATAGCCTAATACCAGAGTTAGTTATAAGCAAAAGTATGCTTCACTTTGTGCAGTGCAGATACCCATGAAATTGTATTGGACTTGTTTTAGAAGTTTTATATAGGGGTTTTCCATTCCAATAGAGAAATTTTTCATGTGAAGATAAAATAGGATCATTAGATATGAATTTTAAAAACCCATTATCCATTATATTTTTATAATGGCTAAACTATCCATGTTTAGTTAATATTAGTAAAACTACTTAGTTAATAAATTAGGCTAATAATAATTAATCTAAAATAATGTTATACTTAATCAAATCAAATCAGATTTTTCTTCTTTTTGTTTTGGTGGGAAGAAAAAGTAGAAGAAAGACAAGAGAACTTTTTGTAGATTTTTGAAAAACAGTAGATTTTGATTCACTCAACCAAAATGAGTGATTCTAGTGACAAAGTGAAGATTCAATTGCCGAGAGTAGTCAGGTATACCTCTAACTTAAACTCTTGGTCTTTTTATGACTCAAATTTGATGAAATTAGTTAAAAAATATGATTTTTTTTGTGATTCAGACAAGATTACGGTTGGGTTTTCTTCTCGAACCCAACCGTAAATAATTACGGTTAGGTGTTCATCCTAATCTAACCGTAACGATATTTTCATGGTGGAAAACTCAATCATAACAGTTTTACAGTTGGGCGTTTAGCATCGAACACAACCGTAAACTTTCATCTTCATATCTTTCATTCGGATTTACGGTTGGGTTTAGAAATAACCTAAACGTAAAATTAAAAAAAAAAAAACAGTTACAGTTGGGTTCCCAAGCGTAAGTTCTTGAGAACTTATATTTACGGTTGGCTAAGAATCGAACCCAACCGTAAACTTTCATCTTCATCTCCTTTATTTGGATTTACGGTTGGGTTTAAAAATAACCAAAACGTAAAATTAAAAAAAAAAACAGTTACGGTTGGGTTCCCAACCGTAAGTTCTTGAGGACTTACATTTACGGTTGGCTAAGAATCGAACCCAACCGTAAATTTTTCTGGAAACCTATTTTTTTCTTTGAAATCAATTATTCCAACACATTATGATCACAAAAAGGAGAAAATAACATGGGTTCTAGTAGAATCATACCTCATATACATTATTGATTGTGGTTGGGAAGTTTGATGAATTTGTTTAGATTTTAATAGGTTTTTTGTTTAGGTTATAGAGTAAAGGATAATATAGGTATTTGTTATTATTATAAGATATTCCATATCCAATATTTGAAGTACCTTAAACCATAAAAAGCCTCTCTATTGGAATGAAAAACCGCTATATAGATGCTACTTTTTACTTCCTACGGCATTATACTTGAAATAGGTCGTATGTAGAAAACAGCTGCCGTACAAAGATGCCAATTTTTTTGGTCGCAAGTTGGAATGCATTACGTACTGTAAGGACCGGGTTGTTTTTGAAATAAACTAAGTTGGTCTACTTCGTGGCAAGCAGACAGGCTATCCTTCTCAAAACATTAAAAATACGCTACCTTACAAAACTAGATCTATCAATGTTCCCTTACCTAATTGAAATATGATCCGTTGATGTCAGTTATTTCTTTATATTTCCAAACCTGATAATGTACAAGCTTTTCTCCACCACTCAAATAATATTCATTGATGTAAGCCTTAAAGGTTAGCTTTATTGGTATTGGTATTGGTATTGGCATTGAGTATAACTATAGACCCAGTTAAGTTTACCGTGGCTTTAGCAACTTCCGCATTTGATAGTGTACACAAAATCCAAATCTTCGCTCCCCTACACAGCTGCTCTGCATAGCAGTTGGCAACCCTGGTACGAGGCCAAATGTTGCATGTGTTATTTCTTGAGAAAAAGACTCTTTAACTACAAACGGATTTTATAGGTTTTGTGTCAGGAAAGTAACTCCCAAGACCAAGTACCCAACTACTCTGTGAATCCCTAGGTCGTAATGTAAGTCCTTGCCGACTCATTTTTTTTTCCGAGTGGTAAATTTATTTAAGTGTTTTACATGCATATCCTTTGAAAGAATCCGGGAGAAACTTGTTTGCTCCTGCATAACGTTTCTAACGTGTATCACCGTTGAACAATTATTAACGGGTTGTTTATTTTTTCCTGACTCAAATAATTTGTCTGGATCTAATTTATCTGAATCTATCTTATTATATCTAAATTAAAAATAATATAATAATAGAGTTATAGATCCGAATCAGATATATAAGTTGAATTAGATATTAGAAAAATAAAAAAATAAGCGATCTGATATTTGATTTAGACCGAAACAAATCCAAATAAATATAATGTAAGATTATGATCAGGGTCGGAACTAAGTAGGGGTGTCTAGTTTTATTTTCACATAAAATTTCATAGATTTATGTTTTTACTCTTTGGTTGCCTGTTTTTTTTCCGTTATGGCCTGCACATCAAAGTCCAAATAGGTCACTAAAGAAAATAGTACCGCATAGTAGTATATGCCAATTTGGTTACAATTAAAAAATTGTACCAGAAACCCGACAAATAACATAAGTTATTTACAGAAAAAAAAAAGAAATCTATCTCTACTAACAAAAAAACATACAGCTTTTCGTGTTTAATGTTAAATATTGGTGCAACAAATCTTTCATTTCCAAGGATATTTTGTAAAAAATAGTCCTCCATCAATTCTATTTTGAAACCCAGGCCCTTTATTAATTTTGGGTTTTAAACCTAAGCCATTCTTCCTTCTGTTATAACTTCCAAATTGTATAAATAAGTATCAATAGAGTATGGTTTTACACAATTCTCTATAGGCACCAGGCAGAGAGATCATCGGAATTGCAGAATCTATAGTCAGAGAGATTGTCGGAGCTACAGAAAGTCTCTAGAGAGAAAAAAAGAAAAGAAAGAGAGAAAGAATGACTAAAATGGCCTCAGCACTGCACTTTGTTTTGGTTCATGGAGTAGGTGGAGGAAGTTGGTGTTGGTATAAAATCAGGTGTTTAATGGAGAATTCAGGTTATAAAGTTTCATGTATTGATCTTAAAAGTGCTGGTATTGATTCTTCTGATCCCAACACAATTCTCACGTTTGAGGATTACAATCAACCTCTCATTGATTTCCTCTCTACCATACCTGATCATCATAAGGTACAATCTTTTATACTACTGTGTATAATCATCAAGTTTTGAATCAAAATAAGTATATATCTTTGAACGTGGGTTGAATTTGAATTTTTTTATGTTTCTACAGATAATTCTGGTTGGACATAGTGCGGGAGGATTGAGTTTGACTCATGCAATTCTAAAGTTTGGGAAAAAAATTCATCTGGCAATTTTCATTGCAGCTACCATGCTGCGGTTAGGGTTCTGGACAGAGCAAGATGTACAAGATGTAACTATTTCTCTCTAAACTTCATTTTCCATTACATCATCATAATAACTCGCAGTTACCCCATATAAATGATCCTATGGTAAAAATGGTTAAATTCATAAAGAAAATAAACGAAACCCACTACCAATATGGCTAAGGTTAACACTCTCTAGATTATATAAGTCTGTGTACGTACGTACGACGGGCACCGACTATATGTATTATGTTCCTTGATTGCATGGATTAACTCTACCCTTCCTAAGCTGTTTCTTGGATAACAAGATTAAATATGTTATTACATCTTTGTTTAGGATGATGAGCAGATAGAATATATGATGAGCTGCAAAGACATGATGGGTGGGGCGTTTTATGATTTTTCATGTTGTTTGATTGACATACAAGTATCTTGTCCGTCAGTCATGGAATTTGACAAATCACTCACAGATATTGATTTGTCAAATTAAATTAGTTTGGTTGTCAAAACTAAAGCTGTCGAACATGGCTAGTAATTAAGCATAGTTAAAAGACTGTTTATTTATAGTTTGATTCCAATTCTACGGTTCCGATTCTTCTCTTTGATCATGCTGGTTGTTACAAACTTACCTCATCCTTTTGTTTGTAGATATCTCCTATAGATTATAGACAGCTTGTTTCTTATTGGAGTTTCTTCTAGTTTTTCATACTACAAAAACAAAACAAGTGGGTCCCACATGATTGATATGTGGTCCCACGTGAGGAAACTAAGGGGATGAAGATGTCACTTGGGTCCCACACAGTGATGATGAAATGTAAGCCTGAGATATGATTCAAGATTGAAGATGATACTGGTAGTGTCTGTCTGGTACTACAAGTACTGCTAGTTGCATATGCAATTATTTTACGAGTAAATGGGTTACAGGACAGTTGGGCACAAAATAAATAATCTTGTTATTTTTGGCGTTTAGTTTATGTGTAGTGTGAAAACCAGAAATTTGATGAGCTCATTATAATGGGAAAAATGGTTAAAACTAGGAGGTAGAGATTGGCAGAGACAAAAAGAAGATCGATTGGTTGGTTCTGATTACAATAATGTGTGTGCAGTCTGCCCATGTATTTTGCTACGGTTTAGCTAGGTATCCAATCCACAGAAAGGAGCGTATTTAGTGGTGGTGCAACTTATTCCTTTGTATTGGTACTGGAGAACAGAACTAGTACGGACCACTGGAGAACAAGATTCCTGACATAAGTTACATGAACGGTTTAAGACTTTAGGTCGGTAGAAGACAAAGTTATTGGTGGTGGCGGACTGGACTGGACTAGTACATTTACTTTTCATTTCAGGTAGGGAAGATGGGCTCGCTCGAGTAATGTTCAAGATATAGTAGTAGCTAGCACTGATTAAAATTGGAATATATACTATGCCTTGTTATTATCCAGCTAGTTACTCCGTAAGATCAACAATCTTATCATTGACTAGTATTTTCATAAGCTACATGTGAAAAGGTTTAACTTTATCAAACTTTAATATCTATTAGTACGTTATAAAAAAAGGCACCTTCTTCACTTTAGAACATAGAATGGCTACCTTATTAAACTCAGCGATCAATGTTTTTCTTGTGTAAAATGGTTATCTAGGAAAGTTGGGTTAAATAGTCTTAAAATAGGTGTTTCTGGATGGATCGAGACATCCATATATCTCATTTTGGGTATTTGAGTAATGCCTTCCGTTACAGGTCAGTATCAAGAAGGAAGGGTGTTCAACAAAAGGGAGTTGATGACATTGTATGCCAGTAGGTATGAGTGCTCACATGGATGGAACTACCTCGAACTAGGCAATTAATGTTTTCTCTGTTGCAAGTCGATTTGAATAGAAAATTAGGTTTGTAATGGTATCCAAGAACATGTTGCTTCAAAAAAAAAAAGGGAGTATATGTTTTTCTAAATGGTAATGACATATAAGTAAATGCTTCAAGGGGTTAGAAATGCACCTAGTGCTGTCATTTTAGGTAGTCTCTCTTTTTAGCTAACTTGGGTTGAGTCAGATACGGGCATCTATATGTGAAAACCACATATTGGCGTTCAGTTCAGATACAATACGTTGCAGCACATCACAACTGCTTGTACCAAAATTGTAAATCTCCCCTTGTGTCTAGCCAAATGCAGAGCAGTTCTAATATGTTTGTGAAAAATCAGGGTGTACCAGATTTATCTGAATATGGCGACGTCAATGACTTAACTTTCGGTATGGGACCTAGCGAGCCTCCTACCAGTGTAGTTATCAAGAAGGAATTTCAACGAAAGCTCGTGTACCAGATGAGTCCTCTGGAGGTAAAAATTAAATTGGACTCTCTAAATCATATACTTAAGAAATTTTCTCGGTTTCAAAACTACCATATATTTTTCAGGATTCAACTCTTGCATCAATGCTGTTAAAACCAGGACCCATTCGAGCATTACAAGGAGCACATTTCAAAGAAACAGGCCATGATAATGATATTGACAAAGTCACTCGTGTATATATCAAGACACTGAATGATCGAATTGTAAAACCGGAACAACAAGATGAGATGATTAAGAAGTGGGCACCGGCTGATGTTTATGTTTTGGAGAGTGATCATAGCCCAATGTTTTCAACTCCTTTCCTTCTCTTTGGCATGCTGATCAAAGCCGTTGCTTCTACGCAAATTAAATTGGATTTACTTGATGAGAGATCTCTATCAGAGAACTAGGATTTCACGATTTACTTTTTCTTTGAGGTCCTGAAATTATTGTCACTGTCAAGATAGGGATCAATATGTTCTTACTTATCTTCCATTAGTTATCATTTTGAAATATATAGGTGTACGTAGTCACAGTAAGTGATAATAGCAAAATGAGTATATGTTAACTGGAAATCCAGCCTCATTGGACTCGTCGAATCAATGTCTTTACCGCGGATTTGCTCCCATACTCCTCAAGGCTGAGTGCGGGATTTTTCGTGATAAATCTTTAAAATTTAAATATTACCAAAAAATGTATCGTTACTACTGAATGGCCCATTAGCTCAGTTGGTTAGAGCGTCGTGCTAATAACGCGAAGGTCGCAGGTTCGAGACCTGCATGGGCCATTTATTTATTTTTTTAGATGACTGGATTTTGATTTTCTTCAAAAGAAAATAAAACCAAAATCACTTTTTAAACACTGTGCATGCAGAAAGCATCTACTAGTTAACATTTATCTGATTACCTCACAGAAAAAAAGAAGAAACTGCAAATGAATACAACAATTTTGGAGTAGAAAATCATTTCAGAATTTGTACATTTAGACAAACTTTTCCACAAGTATATATACAACATAAGTACCAACAATCCATCTTAGCACATCATAAATAGTCCATTGGTAGGTCCAATTCGTCCTCTAGTGGTCTTCTTCTCAATGGAGACCTTTTGTTACGGAGGCTTTTACGGTTGCTTCGTATGCTATCTGATCGAGCAGGTCGTCTTTCATAGTCAGAAAATTCGTCAAACTCATCGTTGTAGGTTTCCACATTTGGAGTATCCCAAAAACCCTAATGTGAGGCAAAATATGAGGAGTTATATATTACTTACATAGGATGTAGTTAATGTTAAGTTCTATCAGAGAATGTGTTGCTTGGTACACTGATCACCTTCTTTATCCAATGGGAGAGTAGAGAAGTTTATAATTATCCTTTTATCTCTTTATTTGCTTTCTCTTGACCTATGAGGTGAAATGGAGTAGCATTGAACTACAAATCTTATCCCACTATGGTTCTTTTATCACAATCATATCTTTCCTTTTCATTATTTTTCAATGGTAGGGCGACTCCGCACACTCACAAGTCAGAGGAAAAGCATGAAGGTTTCTAAAGCTAAAAAGAAGGATATTAAAGCACATTCTTTTTTTTCTTTCATGTGATAAAGTTTCTCTAAAAAGATTGGTATACATACCTTTGTCAGTCTCTGCAAACGGGAGGCTGCCTCTTCATGCACCACCACTGTGTCAGATATGACTTCGATCACGTCTTCAACAAACAGAGCATACGTACTAACCTGTCATATCAAAAAGAGGAAGCAGAAAAGATTAATTTAGGTAATAATTTCTATAACACAAATGACTAGTGACGAAGTTGTGATGACTAGTGACGAAGTTGTGATGACTGGTGAACATGTCAATGGGTAATTTAGTGTCTTGTCACTACCCTAATAATAAATGATGGCCAGCTCCACCTACCAAACTTGATGGAATAATGGATATCCCAAACGAATCAAGTTCCAGCAATTCCAGAGACCCTGAATTGATGTTAAAAGTATACCCCCGAACCTTGAAAAATGAAGGAAAAATCAGATCACATGGTGTAATGCATAATATAAGTTGGTACATGCGAACCCAGACTCACCTTCCCAATACTCCGCCGACTTTGAGTTATGACATTATACCCTACCTAACAAACAACACATGTCAAACTTCCAAACAATAAGAACAGAGCTAATGGCAAGGGAACAATTTATGTAAAGCCTTTCAATGTCTTTAAAAAATGATTGGTTACATAACTACGGGCAAAATAGTGTTTTCCTTTTAGGAATAAAAAAATAGTAATTTCTAGTCATCACTGTACTTAAATTGAGTTTCTTGCTGCAACATTCACCAAGCCATTACAAAAAAAAGAAAAAAACACTAAATGGTTTATCCAGATACCCAGGATGCATGTTCATTAGAAGGGATTGAAAAGATGAAGGGAAAAGCTGCCGTACCAAGGTTTCCAAACCAATCATTTGAAGTCCATTCTCCATTACACTTTCATCCTCGACAAGAACGACATCCCCAACCTGTACAGAATGATACATAATTAGTTGATTTTGTATTATCTACTTAACAAAGATGCTCCGTTCTGGATTTTGCACTGTCCTAGTGTCCTGCATGTCCAAACACATACATAGCTAGGTGCACATAAGAAGGCCAGATGTGATACACCTTGAGAGGTTACTTTCGACTTAATAAAGTCGATAAGTCAAAAGTTAGTTTGGCGACACAAGTTCAAAATTACTTCTAGAAGCAAAACAGCTAACTTTTTGTGAAGCAAAAAATGCTACTAGTATCAAAAAATGCTAAGCAGAGGCCTTTGGTGTCCCATCCAGTCAAGAATTGGGGGATCACAATCACCAGCCAATGTAATAATATGCTGTACTGTGGTGTACTTAAATATATTTTTGTTTGTTCATTATATAAAGTTATAAATTGCCTTGCATGTATGCAACAAGCTTAGATCTGACAATCAAAAACTATCTCTAAGAGAATAAAGCACATAATTACTGAGAAAAGTAAATATTTGTGTTCAGACGTGTCTGCATTACGACCTTTCCAAGCTCAACCTGTACAACACCTCGTACCCATATTATTGGTTAAATTGACAGTAACATGAATTACAGGGTCTAATGATTTTACCAGGTGTTCCTTGAGTACTGAAAACTGCACAATGATTTTATCTGTGCTTCCAGTATTAACATGCATGTGTCTAGGAAGCCAAAATGTGACTTCCAGAAAATAATATTCTCAAACTGTTTACCTAAACTATCGTGTCTATGCATTCTTATCTATACAAAACTCCTAAGAATGAGAATCAAATCCCATAACTTAAAGAAAGAAAAAGAAAAGAGAATATTAGTTTACCTGGCAAACCTCCTCCAAATAAAACCTTTCGATTTCCCCAGAAAGCAGGGTTGGCCTTGCCTCTACCACAAGCACCACCCACTGTGACAAAGTTTTAGGAGCAAAACATATGGTAAGCAAAATAACTTCGATGAGTTGCATCCACAACCCGTTAATGCTAGATCATTCAGAGTTTAAGCGCAACAGTTTAACAGTTTAAAAACATGCTAGTAACTATTTTTAGAAAAACACGAATATCGCAATGACTAAAAACATGCTATCAGAGCAACATACCCAACTCCTTTTAAGGACTCATAGGATGTCAATGTGACGTTCTGGCTTTGTGTATGGCCATATGCACATAGGTCTCAAATCATCATGCAACCGTTTGAATTGCAATACACATAGGGTTGTTCTTTCCAATGAAAACTCGTGTCAAAGTACCCCAATGGACATCCTTGGCAGAAAAATATAACATTCTGTGTAAAGCCGAATGGTCATGTACCCCAACTAACATTTCTAATATACAAACAGCTCAGAAATTTCTAGCAAATTTTGGTTTGGTTAGGATACTGAAAGTCTTCAAGCAAAGTCATGACACATTTATAGACATACTAAAATGACTTTAAAGCATTAGTACGAAACTTAAAGAAGAAATTAGAGTCTTACTGAGGTAGTATCAACCCAAAGTTGAGAAACAAATCCCAAACTAATAGCAGATTCAATGCCAATGACTTGTTTGGCAATCATACTTGATCTCCTCATCAATTGTCTTCCACTTCTCAGACCCACTTTCCCCAACTCTTCAGACTTCGAACCACCACTATCTAAATCTTCAACCTTTAAAATTTCTTCATTCTCTACACTTTCTGAACTCCTTACATTCTCCATCTTATCCTTGTCCAATTCCAAGAAATCAAAACTCGAGGCACCAACCTTCTCATCCGTATCTTTTTTGGGGTTTTCTTCAAACCCTAACTCATCAAATGATTGGTAATCATCTGAACTAACTTTTCTGATGAGACTCTTTGATATATTACAAGTGTGTAAATTTATAGATTTTCTGAGTTTTTTGTGGCAATTGGTTTGAAAGAATGGAGTCGTAGAGATAATACTTGGCCGTGTATTGCATTTGATTAACGCTAATGTTGGAGTTTTAATGGCGGGATAAGTAATTGGAGGAGAAGGAGCACAGTCACACATCATGAACAAAATGAGCTATTCTCTGAGGTTCGGATAACATTTTGATACAACACAGAAGGGAATCGAAAATACGGGTTTGAAAAACGGGTTATCGGCCGTGACCCGTGAGCAAATGAAAGAGATGCATATTTAACAAGGTTCGAAAAACGAGTCACTCACCGTGACCGTAATAACACGTTTTGATGGGTTTGAACACATTTTAGACCAAAAAGGCATTCTATAGTGAAAAAACGCACATTTTCCTTATGATAGCAATGGTTGGATCTACCACGACCTCGTCCATTGAATATAGGAGAGCAAAACGATGATATGACAATGAACATGTTGTTATCGTTTTAACGGCCGTCATAACGATTAAATAGAAAGAAAATATATAATTTTAATTTCCTATCTAATGGTTAAAACATGCTTGAAAACAATTATAACGGGTATAATAATGTTGTTATAATGTTTTTTATATTTGGTTATTTTATTCTCTTATATTAAGGTTTTAATTGTAATTTTTAATCTTTAATTTTAAAAATAAAATATTAGGTAAGAAAATATTTTTTTTATATTTTGTTGCTAAAAAACGGTTATAACATATGTGAAAACGAAAAAAATGGTCTAAAATAATCACACTAAAATGTTATTTAGAAGAAAAAAACGTAAAATTCAATTAAAAAAAACGATTATAACGTGTGTGTTAAAACGATTATAACGGATCTAAATAACGTCGTTATTTCATATTTATCAGTGTTACATAGACTAAGGTATCGATGACCCTCATAAAAATACTATATAGACGCGGCCGTTTTAACGACCGTTTTTTAAACCTTAGTATTTAATCTTTATAATGACCGTAAAACTGTGAAAACGGCTGTAAACAATGTCACATTTACTTTATGTTTTTGGAAAAAAGGTTTTGACTTTTGTTTTATTCATTACAAAACCAAAACTCTTTTTTCTTTATCGTTATTTTTATTTTTTATGACAGATCAGGATATCCAGATCTCTTATAGCACCTGCTTAATAACTAGGACAGGTTAAAGTCATGGACTTCCCTATCCATACCTGTCAGGGTTAAAATATTTATTATGAGAGTGATCATCAAAAAGAATATAAACCTCGAATTCTAATTTGTGAGATAAGTGTCAAATCACTTGACCATCTTTCTAATAGTTAACACAAGAAGACTCCTTAGATTCTTAATGATTTTAGTCTCCTGAATTGTACAAGCCTAACATTTATAAAAACTAATCAGGTGTTGCACGACAGTCAGCTTATCATAAGCATTGTGACCTCCAAAAAGCATCTCAATTGTTGGGTGAATTTTAATTTTCTTAAGAATCAATCTTCAGTTATAAGGTCCTTAAAGCGTCTACAGTGGGACGAGCAAAAGACGGAGTAAACCTAAATTTACTCTTTGATCGACCCAAAAATAATCATAGTGGGGCGAGCAAATATAGTTATAGTCTGGACCAAACCCAATTACGGTGGAGCGTTCGCCTACCATTACGTTTCGCATCAAACGTTTAGTTAGCAGTACGTCTCCTGACAGACGTTGCGGTGGAGTATGTCTCATGATCAAGTGCAACTCAAGATCACGCCTGTAGTAGGCATTAATATAAGAGCACGCCCCACTAGACGTTAACTTATCCGAACGCTTGGCTTGAGGCGTTGACAAAATTTATGCCTGTGTTGGGCGTTAACTTACGCAAACGCCTGGAAGAGACGTTCATTTACTCTAGCGCCTGTTTCGTGCGGTCACTTACCCAAACACCTCTTCTGCCAGGCGCACATTCAAACAACCGTTTGTTTAGAATGTATATCATTTGGAGAGTGATTGTGTTAGTGGAACTTACATGTCATGTCAGCCGTATGGCCGTGGATGCTCTTAGAGATGACGTGAACTGTAAAGGTCTAAGAGAAAGTTAGACTATCGGTTACTTCTTCCCATGTCATTTTTTTCCCTTGTTGTTTTTCAACTTAAAATAAGATAAAACATTTAAAATTTTATCAATTTAATAAATTTTATGAGTTAAGTCCTTATATTATTGGAGATTGTTAGTCATAAGATCTTAATTTTTCATGTGTATGAACCCTCGTAAATAAAAGTTTAAGACCCCCGCATGGACTTTTTTACTTTCGCCATTTAAGATGTTATAATGTTTCAATTTAAAAGTTTATCCCTATCAATAATAGACAACTCCTTTGACTGCCTTTCATCTTCATTTTCCTTTGATTCACTTGATGAGGAATCCAAACTATTAAAGTTATCCTAAACTTTCTTGCTAATTGCAATAATGTCACTAACTCCCTTTGTATATGTAAAGAATCACTTCGATAATGACTTTAACTTCCTTCTCATCATCCCTTCTAATTCCTCTAGTTTTGTAGAAAAGTTCAATAGTTATCTTAATACCCTCCCCCTTAAATAAGTGATCATTTTCCTTTTCATTTTTTAGCCCAAATTAAGTGATACTTTTCCTTTATATCTAGTATACTTCTGAAACAGCCCTTTTTAATAATTAACGTTTAAGAATTTTGCACTAATAAGTGTATACAGTTCGATAGATATGTTTATACTTGTGGTACAAGTTTTTTAAAAGGTTTTCTAATAGTATAAATTTATAAATTTTTGTTTTTTAGTTTAGGAGATATATTATTTCTAAATTTTCTTAAATTGCTATAAGAGTATAGATGGTGAATAAAACTTAGAATTCATCATTTTTCCTTGTTTCCTTAAAAATTATATAAATAGAAAAAAATTCACTACTTTAGGGTTGGAAAAAATAGTATATAGAATAACCTCATTTGCATAAATCTTTGAACTTCAAATATCTCCTAATTGAATAACAATTTGATTTTTATTCACTGAAAATAAATTCTCAGTAGTAGAGATCATTGAAGGTTCAAGATTCACATCAACTTCTCATTGAATTGCTTCTTCGATCTTCAACTAACAAATTTATCAGTACCACTAGCATTTCACATCAACTTCTCATTAATTATTCTTTTTCTTACTTTCTTGTCCTACAAGGAAGGGAGAGGGCTTGTTAAGGAAGGCGGCAAGTTTTGTACAAACTCTTCGTTAATTGTTAAAGTCATATCAGTACCACTAGCATTTCCTTATTCTGATCGATGAATACTACCTTGTAGTTCTCCTTATTTTGATGCAATTCGAGTTTCAAGAAGCTTCTTCTGACCTAGTTTTCATTCTTTTGATCCATGTATCTCAACTGACTCCCATACTTTAGATCCAGAGTCAATTAATGCCAGGTAACTTACCAAAATTTCATACTTATGACTCATGATCATTGCCTTGTAACTCCAGTATTTCTCCTTCTTTTGATCTAGAATTAGTGCATTGCAGAAGAGCACCCCATACTTTAATATGTTTTTGAATCTCCTTATTTACTACTGAGAAACCCTGTCTTCAAATACCTCTTGTCAACAATTACAACACCAATACCATCTTTGAATTATGGATTCCTTGGATTGGAAATGCAGTGTTTTAATATGATTTAAAACTATAGAATTCCAATCTACAAATCGGAAAATTAAAAGAGATTTGGTAAAAAGGATTATTCTAATTTTTGTGGAATTGGGAGGTGTTCCTCGTAAAGAAGAAGAAAAATATAAGGGGCTCTTGTTTCCGAATTTGTCTATCGGTGTGATATTGGTTTTTTGAGGATACCTATAGCAAGGTATCTCGTTTCTGATGTGGTGGGCAGTGATAGAAATACATGTAGCACCGGTAATGGAAACACGAGTCATTTAGGTTTTCAAATATATCAAAGTAAAAAATATCAATGATGTTATAAACCCAAAATTTAGTTACTAAGATGCAATTGTGTTTAAGATTAGAGTTTACATATTTCGTGTATCAAATTTTTTATCTATATAAATAGAAATTTAAACCCTTATATTTTATACATATTAACAGATTACTCTCCTTATTTTCTTTACTTTATGTTCTCTATTTTTATCTCCTTCTAGTTTCACAACACGTTATCAACACACGTTCTTCCCTTAGCTATATGACCGTCACTAAACTTTAAGAAAAGAAAAAGTGTTTTGAGATTTATTCTTTTCTCAGCCGCATAAGATGGCAGCGTAATCAAAACACATAATCTTTGAATTTAATATTTTACTAAATATATATTCTTATGTTATTTTATTTAATCATATCGGGATATAATTTGTTTTATTCTAACATTAAATTTTGTTCATCTTTTGGATATATCCGCTCACCTCGGTTGGATACCTGGAGGTTGTGAATCTTCTGATGTTGTAATGTACAGGGCGGTAGTCAAATGAGATTTATATAAACTTTCATAGACTTTTATTTTTAGTGACTCCTGGAGACTCTCTGGAAGTATAAAGATTCCCAGTGATTTTAAAAGAGAATTGTAGAGAGTCTCTGGGACTTGTAGATACAAATCTAATGGATTTCTAGAGAGTCTTTGTGATTTGTAGAGATAAAAATATGTAAAATATTTAATCATAAATTCAAAACATCTGCCAACTTTTTTATTATGCACGTTACACAATTAGCACAAGTATCATGAATACCTAGTAAAATTTATGTTATTTTTCAAAATTAAAAGTTCATTGTTGGCTCAGTACATTTAGCTTTTCGTTCTGTGATTAATGTACATTGTATATGAAGATCTCATCAAGAGTGTATCATCAAGGGAGCCACGAATGACCATCTGGATAGTTGATTCCGAGCGTTATCTTCAAAATAGTTTTAGAACTTTATTTCCTCCATTTTGTTCTTTTTTGTAGAGAACCAATTTTAACATTAGGGTCCCATTATGGGGATGAAGTATTACTATAGTGTGATTATTTGTAACAGATATCAGAAGATGCATGTGTATGCAACAGAGTATTAAACCAAAAGCAGAGTGTAATTAGAAATAAAAAACAATTTGATGTAACACTGGACGTTTTGGCGACCCTTTACTTTCTTTATTTATCTAAAAAATCTGTCGGGGGAGTTAGAAATAGTTATGGGTGGAATTTGGTCGTTGGATAGGTTTGAAGAATGAGGACCTTTGGATTATATCTATTTATCCAAATTTTCAAGTCTCTCAAAATATCACCTATAAGGGAGAGGTTTCACTCATGCCTATTTTCATCCAAAAAGTCTCCCAAAATCTCAATAAGTTACAAATCCATGATTTTGAAGTCTTAATCCAATAACAAGAGTGTTTGAGTGACTTCTAACAAATCTTAATCCAATAACAAGAGAGTTTGAGAGAATTTAAAAGACTTGGAAAAAGTCTCTATCCAATAGCAGAAGAGTTTGGGAGAGTCTCTGAAAATCTCAATTGAATAACAGTCTATTTGAAAATTCTCTATAAGTCATTGTAAATCCCAATCGACTACCCCCTGCGTATTCTATATTCCACTACTATGAAAACTCTATGCCTAGATCTCATACTGTATGGACAAAAGTCAATACTCCCAGATGATTATAATGGAGGGGGAATTAAGACTTAACAAGATGTTGAGTTTCGTAATATATTATTAATCTTTTAATGGATTCATTTTGTTTTATTCTTTTAAATCGTTACACACATATATGTAGCGGGTGATCAACTTTGGTGAAAAGTTAGTTTCATTCCTTCTCTAATATTTTTTATAGAGAAAGAAATAAAAATTCAGCGAAAGATGATTTACAGTTTCTATTACCCTAATGGAACTGTAATCACGAACAATTGGTATTATCGAAATTTAATTACCTTTACGATAACTAATTGATAGTTTTGTAACAGTGGTAAATAAAGTATCTTTCGCTCGAACTTGTGAAGATTGAATTTAGATTTAATAAATTAATTTTAAACTAAAAATATATATAAAATATGAAAATAATATTAACAAATACTGAGGTTATGGATTTCACCATTAACCAATTAAAGTGATTCAATTCAATAATTATAATTATGCAATTCTTACATTTATTTTGATTCTAATATGTTGCAAAAGTAGATTCTCATAATAACAATTGTATAACAAAAGCATGGAACATCTAAAACCTAGGCTAAGCATGTATCATCTAACGAAATCACAACTGTTTAATAAAAATCATTAAATTAATTTTTAATCAAGGCAAATAATCATAAAATAAATTGCAAAAATTAAGTAAAATAGAAATATACCATTTTTATTAAAACAATGGCTTCCTCTGTCACCTCAGCATATGGGGTTTAGCTCATCTTGCTCAAAACACCCTCAAAAGTTTGGTACATAGCTCAAAGTGTTTGAAAATAATGAAAAAGAGTGAAAATAACGAAAACAGTGAGTTTGCAACGTTTATAAAAGTTACAGACTCACTGCTAAAGAGGGATAACTGTTTCATGAAGATAAACGTTGCAAATGAAGAGATCCGTTGCAAATTTAAAAACTTTAGCAACAGAATCTTCAAAATTTTCGCCATGAAATCTTCAACCTTTTTGCAACGGAATCTTCATCTTCTTCATCATGATCACGAGCAAATTTTTCTGGAATTCTTGATTTTGATCTCTGGCCTCTCCAGACCCCCTCCAAAAGCTTCTGTTCGATTCTCCATTTATACTACAACAACCAAATCTTCCAAACATCTTCAAACAGATCCTTTGGTTTAAATAAAAATCTCGGCAGATTATTGTTTTTATTCTCTCGATCAATTCTTGGAGAATGAAATCTCTCTGATGACTTTGCTTCTTTTACTCGTGTTAACAATATATTCAATGAATGGAAACAAGAATACGTGAGAATAGAATAAGATTCAAAGTTACCAAGATAGCTTTTCTCCCTGACTTTCTCTTCGAGAGAATATATCCGCCAATATCTCCTTTGATTCTATGCGTTTGCACCGTGTACAAGTTGATATCAATTATGTAAGAAAATATTGTGTCTTAATTCCGTGAATATCTCCAACAAATTTTCTTCCAGGTTCACGTAAAATACAATTTGAAGTTCCCGCCAAATTCTTGTGTTTGAAATGGGAAGAAGAAGTTGTTCCCTGATCCAAAGTGAAGGTGCCTTTAACATTGAGGTGCCCTTATCCAAATGAAGGGTGCCTTTAGCACTTTTAAAGTTATTTTTCCCACATTTATTAATTCTACAAAAATACCTACGAACACAATATAAGCACACAAAAGAGTTCTAACAATATACACGTTGAGATCAAATAAAACACGAAAATGTGTCTATCAAATACCCCCAAACTTATTATTTGTTAGTCCTCGAGAAAATCTAATCTAGAAATAAAAATAAATCCTAACTCACTTTCGCAGGCATCGCGATTGCACTTAGTGTGTGCAACAAGCCTTTAAACCCATAGGTGTCCCTATCGGACGAGTTTTGTCTTGTGAGGGTTTACAAGAGATATACCCACAAAACCTTTACACCAAACCCTAGCTTCCTGTGAACGATCGAGGGTAAACACTAAACAAGCTATTTAGTTGGCATACTAAAGTCTTCGGCTATGGGAATCATTACCCCAGATGAGTCCAATTGATGCACACGAGTTTTCACTCAGCGTACTAAAATTCATACAAGAATCCCAAACTCTACTTAAATAGTCGTTCAACCACGATACTCAGAATCTATCAAAGTATAGTCACATGAAAAGATTTAGAAGATGGATATAGACAAAGTGAAGTTTGCACATGTTGACTAAGGTGAACGGTGTTTCCCATATCTGTCTGAAGGTCACTGCCAGGATGAACCCTAATGGATTGAGATACGCTCCCACTTGTCTTAATCCTTATACTAATATCGACTCAGCTAGTATATACAAGGGCCCCAGCGGTCGATTTATTAAAAATAAAACAATTATGTTTATACTGACAACATGATTAGATCTTTTGAATTTAAGCGCATGGTCCTTTCAGCAGAATACATGATAGTTCTCATGTATCCTGCATTCCACACTTGCTTAGGCGACGGAGACAGGGAGAACATACACATATTGCTATCAAAATGTCAATACTCGATTTTTTTTTATGGTCTAAATAATACAATAATGGGGCTTGATCTCCAACACTCAACTTCATCCTGACAGCGATAACAATTCGATATTGGCGCCCCACCAAATCACTTAGAGAAATACAAAATTGCAAAAATAAAAACAGAAGGTGATATGGTCGAGATAGACTCCGAGATATGGTGACAACTATCATGTTATTTCTAACGCCTGAGCTAAGCATCCTTTAATGAATAGACCATTTAACTGGGCACACCAATTCCTATAGAAAAAGAGTTAACTTTTCATCTACCTATAATGGTTAGTGTCATCCTAAATTGTTCACAAGTTTCTAGACTTTGGAGTTTCATATTTCACTAAAAGTTTCTCCCTTACCCCCAAACTTAAATCTAACATTGTCCTCAATGTCATAAATATGAATTATTAAAAGAATGAACAAGGAGAAAGTGTTACCAATCGAAGAAAAGAAGTTAAGGAAAAATATTACCATGTCGCATGAGCATGGGTTACCTCCCAAGAAGTGCTAAGTTTAAAGTCTTCAGACAGAATAAGAAAGAATTAGTCACCTCATAAAATCATATAGCAATAGTCGGAACAACTGTGGGTCTTCTGAATAAAATAATTTTATCCAAAATAGAAGGAAATTGCAGCACGCCCAGAAAGTGAACAAACCGAGCACACCCTTATCTAGTTTTCTGTTTAAGACAACTACATCTAGTTGAGGTTCAAGTTCGGGCTCTATGAAAGGGTCTAGATAAATCTCTTTAGGCTGAATTTCCTCATATGAATGATCCGGAGGATCAGGTTGTAGAGTCTGGAAAAACTCAAATAATAAATTTAAGGCACATAATAATAACCTGAAAATGTGGGGATCCTCAAAGTCAATCAGATTTGACCCACACAGTTGACTAATATGAAAATGGTAGTCATTCTTAAGCAAATGTGTCGATTTTAATCTCCTAAAGTAATTAGGCTTAGTCTCAAAACTTAATAACTGACACATTTGAAATTCAAACGTTCCCACATATGGAAGAAAATATTTTTATGGGAAAACAAAGTCAATCTTGGTATTATTTCCTAGGTGAACCACATCGACCAGGGGATAGGTTTCTAAATACTGAACTTCTTTTTGGACATCAACAGGCTCAGAGAATCTAGTTTAAAGATGATCTTGAAAACTGGTAGAGATATCAATTAGTTTATGCATAATATCAGGAATATGCAAGTCCTCTGTGTATTTAGATGCAAAGTGATCCAACAAAACTTGAGAAGCACACAATTCTAACCCTAAGTTAGGTAAATTTTGGAAGTCTAGGGGTCTAGAAACAACCTCTAAGTCGGGAGAATGATCTTGTGAGATAGATTCATCTATGGAATTAGCCAAATCATCTACACAATCATCCACAGGGTAATCTATATATTCTGTGCGGAACGGAGAGTCACTACAAAACTGATCATCATCAATATATAATCTCTGGCTTTCCAGAACTCTCAATCTTTGTTCCAAACTAGGCGGTGTGTGTTTATAATACTTCTCATATATCATTAGAGGTGATTCTTCTAGAGAGGTATTTGGATCACTAGCTTTGAACTTCTCGAGGGCATCCTTCAAAGACAAAGAATCATCGGTACCCCCAAACTTAGGATGGACGCTACTCTCAGATGGACTAAAAACTGTTGGTTGGATTCTAGGGTCCTTAAGGTCAGAACTACACTCAACTTCCTCTATCATATTAAAATTCTCTAAGAGTCTATCATCTTCATCAGAGACTATCGTCTTCGAATCGTTAGACTCTAAATCACTAGTCTCAGGACAAACTCGTTTCTCTAAACCATTATCGGCTTCAAAACAAGAAAATTCTACATCTTCTAAAATAGTAGTATCTCTAGTCAAATCCTCTTCCTTTTGAATAAGTGAATAATCATTAAAATTATTTGGATTTGAAACAGAAATAACACTATCACCATGAAGCACAGTTGGAGTGACAATTTCTTGATCACTCTGCCTGTATATTTCAAGTTCTTCACCAATACTATCCTCATCATCATAATAATATGAAGATGTTTGAACCTCGTCTAAATAAGTAGTGTTACCAATTCTATCCTCGTCCACTTGAGTAGGTGAATAATTTTCAAGGGTATCACTATATTGGAAATTAAGATCATTTTGAGCAATATTATTCTTTGCAGAAATTTTATTCACACTTAATATGAACCTATTTCTATCCTCGGTCATCTGCTTTATATTCTCAGTCATATGCTTTATGATTCTTCTTGTATGCTCAGTCAACTCCTTGACGGAATTCTCTATAGAAACAACTAGATCATAAAGATTGCTAGGTCGTAACTGCTCGTATGGTTCTTCTAGAGGCATAATAGGTTCATTATAATTACTAGATTGCACATGCTTTAGGGTATCTCTCCAAGACAAAGAACTCGAATTTTGCTCATTTTCATGTTCATAAGACGGGTGTATGTACGAATAGTAATTGGGATTACCTTGGTATGAACCATAACCTTCAGAAGGTTGGTAGTGGTCCCAATTACTATCCACACTATGGTCATAGTAAGGGTAATGCCCGTTTTGAAACTCAGTCGGATATTCATTGTATTGGCTATCGTAATACCAGTTCGAAATTTTTTAACAAAAATTTCCTAATAAGTTTACAAAAAATATAAGAAAATAAATCCTAACAGGAAGAGGTTCTAAACATACACAAACGAGGCCAACTCAACCAAATCAAACCTACTGAATCTAGCAAACAAAAAGCATGATGACTCCACTTAGATTGTTTCTAGACCAGATTCTATTCTTCCAAAAGGCAACTAGTTACAGTTTTACCCAATCTTTTAGAACGATCTGAATTAGATTAATTCGAATAGAAACAGGATAAGCTCTAAGGAGCTTTGATGGCAACTTTTCCTTGGGTTACAAGGAAACTCTAATCAACTTAAAATAATCTTCCTGAACTTTAAGTTATGCTAACAAAGTAACCAATACAGTCCTCTAGAATAAGCATACGAAGGAATACAGTAAACCCACTTGCAGGGGATTCGTGGGTTGATCGATTCTTACCTCCTGTACCAGACGGGTGATGAATCAGTTGTAGTCGACTCGAGCCACCAACTTTTGTGTCAGTGTACGAACCCGAGGGGCCGAGACAACATCGTAATTGTCGTCCTTCCCTGTTGCAGTTTATATTTAAATACCCTTCCGTAGTGTTTAAAAATTAATAATTAAGTTCAAAAGTTCAAAGTCCAAAGTCCAAAAATAAAAAAAAAACAGAGAAATACCTAAAATAATTACAAAAATAATAAAAATTTTCTAATACAATTTCCTAAAAAATAAAAACCCTAAAAAAATTAAAAAAAAAATCTTGTCTTCTTTTTCCGTTCTTTTCGATTTATTTTTGACTCCAAGTCTTTAATCAATCAATATAATATTTGGCTCCAATTTATTTTTTTGATCCAAAACCTGTAATGCAAAGAAAAATACCCAAAAAAGTAAAATAGAACAAATAAAAATAAATAAAATAAAAATATAACTAAACTAATTAACCTAAAAAAATCTAAAAACAATTCTAAAAACAAGTCCGCGTCGGCGGCGCCAAAAATTGATAGTTTTGTAATAGTGGTAAATAAAGTATCGTTCGCTCGAACTTGTGAAGATTGAATTTAGATTTAATAAATTAATTTTAAACTAAAAATATATACAAAATATGAAAATAATATTAAAAAATACTAAGGTTATGGATTTCACCATTAACCAATTAAAGTGATTCAATTCAATAATTACAATTATGCAATTCTTACATTTATTTTGATTTTAATATGTTGCAAAATTAGATTCTCAAAATAACAATTGTATAACAAAAGCATGGAACATCTAAAACCTAGGCTAAGCATGTATCATCTAATGAAATCACAATTATTTAATAAAAATCATTAAATCAATTTTTAATCAAGGAAAATAATCATAAAATTATTTGTAAAAATTAATTAAAATAGAAATATACCATTTTTATTGAAACAATGGCTTCCTCCGTCGCCTCAGCATATGGGTTTAGCTCATCTTGCTCAAAAAACCCTCAAAAGTTTGGTACATAGCTCAAAGTTTTTAAAAATAATGAAAAGGAGTGAAAATAATGAAAACAGTGAGTTTGCAACGTTTATAAAAGTTACAGACTCACTGTTACAGAGGGATAATTGTTTCTTGAAGATAAACGTTGCAAATGAAGATATCCGTTGCAAAGTTAAAAGCTTTAGCAACAGAATCTTCAAACTTTTCGCCATGAAATCTTCAACCTTTTTGCAACGGAGTCTTCATCTTCTTCATCATGATCACGAGCAAATTTTTCTGGAATTCTTGATTTTGATCTCTGGCCTCTCCTGACCATCCTCCAAAAGCTTCTGTTTGATTCCCCATTTATACTACAATAACCAAATCTTCCAAACATCTTCAAACAGATCCTTTGGTTTAAATGAAAATCTCGGCAGATTATTGTTTTTGTTCTCTCGATCAGTTCTTGGAGAATAAAATCTCTCTGATGACTTTGCTTCTTTTACTCGTGTTAACAATATATTCAATGAATGGAAACAAGAATACGTGAGAATATGAAATAAGATTCAAAGTTACGGAGATAGCTTTTCTCCCTGACTTTCTCTTCGAGAGAATATATACGCCAAGATCTCCTTTGATTCTATGTGTTTGCCGTCTACTTGTTGATATCAATTATGTAAGAAAATATTGTGTCTTAATTCCGTGAATATCTCCAACAAACTTTTTTTCCAGGTTCACGAAAAATACAATTTGAAGTTCCCGCCAAATTTTTGTGTTTGAAATGGGAAGAAGAAGTGGTGCCCTGATCCAAAGTGAAGGTGCCTTTAACACTGGGGCGCCCTTATCCAAATGAAGGGTGTCTTTAGCACTTTTTAAGTTATTTTTTTCACATTTATTAATTCTATAAAAATACCCACAAACACAATAAAATCACAATATAAGTACACAAACGAGTTCTAACAGTATACAAGTTGAGATCAAATAAGACACAAAAACGTGTTTATCACTAATCACATGCATGGTTGAAAAATATACGAGCAATTAACTTTGGTATCTTTGTCTTTTAGACAAGGATCAAGTGATTTACCCATATGGTTTCTATTTTCAATGATAAAATGGATTTTCCATATGCGATGACTAAAATGACATTTTTTTTCCATGTCGTTGATACGTTTTGGTATACCGTTGAAATCATTTGGTATTGATTTTCTATATTGATTCTGTTATATGAGATGTAAAAATTGACATTCCCTAATTATTATTTTTGTAGCCGATATAGTTTGATATTTTTCGTCGATTATGAAAGAATGACGCAGATCATAGGTTTACAAGAAACCTTTATCGATAAATATGGTTTTATCTAATAATAAACCACTAGTTTTTATTCTTTTAAAAAAACTGTGCATCAACCACTAAGTGGATATTTCTCTATAAAGAATAACGATGAAGATCTCTTTATTTATTTTTAAAGAAGAAACATATAAGCCAACTTGATTTGGTTTTTCCCTATTGATCCCAAAGGGATAAAATATCGTTATTATGGTATTCTCAATTGCAAACACCGATAAAACAGGAACTCCTGCATTCCTGAGGGACATTGAGCAATTTTTATTTTTTCCTCATCGTAAGAATCTCCAAAATTTGGAACGTTCCACTTGAAATTGGAATACGATAGGACACAAAAGGTCAAAGGATGCGCACCCAGCTTGTTAGACTAAATCATTAGTCATTGCAGTGAATATATTGATATTGAAATTAATTTCTTTTGATAAAAAAATGTCTATAATTTTATTCTAAGGTGAATGATTATCTCGCTGGCACTATAGGTCACTTTTTTGATGATATTTATTTGCATATTTTATATGCTTTTGTTTGTAACCAATAAAATTCATAGTTCATGTTCAATTTGTATGTCAAGTATACTACAATTTCAGAATAATTTTTTTATGGCTCTTGAAGTCAAAATCGACTGCCTAACCCGGTGTTGTTAAAATCCAGAATTTATTATGAGTATATGACCTCGAATTAATCCGATAATACTTTACGAAACTTGTTTCCGTATATTAGATATAAATATTTCCTCCATAATCAGGGATGACTAACACACACTCCACTAGGCGTTGGTGTTCATTAACTTAAAATTTATATCAGTTTCTCTCCCATCATAATCAAATCGAAATAGGATGCCATTAAAGAGGCGTGAAAATATCTCATTTAGCTTTTCCATAAGCTTACGCCGTTTGAAAAGTCAAATTCAATCACATCTAGCAAGCATGCAGCGTTTTAGTACATGTTACATATAGTGCTCTGATAGAGTCTATCATAATATAATTCATATTCTCAAAATTAACATTTTCTGATTTGAAGATGAGGAGATATTAACACCCATGGGAACCGGTACCAGTAAATTTTGAATTTTTTCAAAATATGCATACACTAGAGAATTGTATGGGATCGTTGTAAACTAATGATTGTCGAATATTGCTAATGAAAGAATAAATGATGGTGGTTGTTAACCCCTATGTAAATAAATATCGACATATGTGATCCGTATGCACAAAATCTAAATTATGTTGGATTGAAATCTCTTTAATAGCGCAATATTTGGATCCAAGAATTAACACCTTAAACGTGCAAGGTTGAATTCTGAAAATTACAGGTTGGTGTAGTCTTTATGCGTTATACAAGAAATACAATCGTTGTAAAAACGATTTGAGGGTTTCATTTCTTTCTCAAATCCTAGGATGGTTCAATAATACTTTGGTCACCATGTATGATGCATTTGGCGTGGTAGTCCTTGAAGGACTCGTATTGCATTCACATAATAAATGTGATCGGAGAACATATTCGAGTTTGTAATCCTTTGAGGGTTTAAATTATATTCATGCAACCACCTGACTCGATTATATCAGGTTTAACAATCCTTAAGTGTTTTACAAAATTTTTGCAAAGTACCAAAATCCGGATTAGTTGATGATATCAACTTTATAGGTATCTTGAAGAGTCCTTAAAACACTAAAATCCACGTTTAACAACATTATTTTTTTATTTTTTTCTTGATCTACAGTTTCAGAATTATTGTGAAGACCCAGAACCTGATCACTAGCTATTAGTTGATCAAATAACTTTTAAATGGGGCAATGACATTATTAAGTAAAACAAAGTGATAAGCGCATAATTTATACGTTTTACCATCTTATTTATATTTGTTAGAACTTATTTTTGTATTAATTTTACTAATTTATTATTTTTATAGGTTGTACACTTGAAATCCAAAGTTACAAACAAAATCAGTTTCTTTGACAAAATTGCAAGAGGAAATTTCATATACCGATGGCATCAAAATCATTCATGACAACACCATACTGGATTAATATGGCGTCCGGTGCAGACACACTGTGCACGACCAAATAGGTCCCCAAATTACTGTTTTGTGTTTAGCTAATAGAGGATTCAAATTTCAGTTGATGTTCTCCATCTTTGAGATTCACTTGGACAATTGAGAACTTCTCTAGCTGTTGCAGATTTGGCTAATTTGCAATATGGGTGGTCATTAGTTGGCTGGTGGACGTGAGCAAATAACATAAGAAGTGGAGACAAAATGTGACGTGAGGCAGATGTAGAGAGAGGAGTTGACTAGCACGTGAATAAGAGAAGAGAAAAAAGAGTTGTGGCTCGGTGGAACTAAAGATAGAAGAGGGAAAGAAAAGAGAAGGGACAGGTTCTGTTCGGTCTGGGGATTGACGAAAGAAGGTGGGGGAAGAAAATTCTTGACGGAAAGGGAGGCTGGTGGAGTTTTTGACGACTGGAGTTGGCAGAAGAAGACAAAGCAGAAAAGGATAAAAAAATCATAAGTTGAAAGGGTTTAATCTTTCCTCTCAACTTTACCTAATTTATTTAGATTTTAAGAAATCCATTACCATGTCTTGTTAAACTATGTAGCTAGGGTTTTAT
Organism: Papaver californicum; assembly: GCA_023531435.1. NCBI lineage: Eukaryota > Viridiplantae > Streptophyta > Magnoliopsida > Ranunculales > Papaveraceae > Papaver > Papaver californicum. The sequence goes on along the minus strand of JAJJMC010003761.1, from coordinate 3,884,582 downwards.
ATTGAAACCACTTGGAGTATTAGACTAATTAAATTAAAATATTTAGTAATAGACTATTATGATAGATTAATTCTTGAATACCATTTATTGATTTAATGACAGAATTAGTTGTTGCTTCACCGGTTCTGTACAATACAGTAACCTTTGCACATAATTAATAGGATCATAAATATATTTGTCTAATTATTTGATATTCTATGTTTGGGTTAAATCTTTTGATGGGGTATGCCTAGAATAGCCAGGTATTATTTGTGAACATATATTTAGTTTCGTATAATTTTCTCACTAATGCAATTTGATAGTGCATGCTTGAGTTTAGTCTTTTGATGTGCCATGCTTAGGGTGTTCCAGTGATATTTGACTTTATACATATAATCGGCGATGTCGATTGATAGGAGAATAAATAAATATTCAAGAGTTATGTTTCACTTCAGTAATTAAATAGAAATAGTGGTGGATACTATAGACCCTGGTTACCGACTCTCTATGTGAATTTACTTTGTTAGGTTACTCTAATTTATGTATTTTGTTTTCACTCTTAAAAATCAAAAAATATTATTTCTAGTTAGTTTATTAGAGATATTGATTACAATTCGAACTGTATTTATCGCTTCTACATTGTAGACGCCGTACGATTGTGGTTATTATAAATAGGGTTTCCAAATCCTATCACAAAGCAACCATAATGAATTTTAGATAAAATTAATCAACAACCTTAATACTTAATATCACCCCTCACTCTAGAATAAAACCAGCACCGGTGGAGCTTACCCTCCTCCCCATTGGCTGGTGAGCGTAACCACGTCCTCTAATTGGCTTAAAGTGAAATCATTCGTGTCTGTTGGATGAAATCGGTGTTATATGGTACGTTGATGTGGCAACGTGCGGCGTAGATTAGGTAGGTGGTTGATACACACCTGAGGACGGCCCTCATTATTTGTTATGTATGAACGCTAGATGGTCGAGATGTGGTTTTGGACAGTTAAGAATTTATTTATATTCTTATACCAGGCTTATATTTTTTTTTTAAATCGTTGTCGTTGAATTTTATGGATACACTCAGAACGTTGATTTTAATTTTTTTGAAAAAAATATAAAATATTATACTAATACAATACAGTCGGATTTGTATAGATTTTCTAATCATTATACGGTAAACAGTTCAATCGATATTAATGATATTATATTTTTAAATCATTTCAACCGATATTAATGATATTATATTTTAAATCATCATAAGGTAAAAAAATCTTGGAATTAGTATTAATATCGTCTTAAAAATCTAAAAAAATTCGGTAAGTCTAAGAGTATTTACACCAATAAGAGATATCGGTTTCGTTGTATTTTTGGTATTTTTGCTCCACAAAAATTAGTGGGTGATGATACCATAAACCCTATTTATCTAGTTGCCTCCTCTCTTCTCCTCTCCCTGTCTCTTTTCTTCTTCCTTCATCGTATAATTTTTTCTAATTATTTTTAATTGGGTTTATTTTGCAGTTTTTTTTGGAAGCATATTAATTTTAAAATCAACATCATAGTTAAATTATTTGATAGGGTTTTGGATAAAACGGAAAACTTGATAATTAAATTCTCAATTGGTAAACCCTAATCCTTTTCTTTTATTTCATGTTCTCCTTTTTAGTATTTTTGTTCTTCTAAATAAATAAAATCTAACCCTTTTCTTTTAATTGTTAGTTTTTGAAACAAAGAAACCCATTAGATAAGATATTGGTGGAAGAATCAAATGCGGATTTTGAATTGATTAATGATGGCAAGAAAGAAAATTTAAATTGGACTTTTGCTCAAGATGTTGCTCTTCTTAATGCAAATAAAACACTTCCATGTTGCAAGGAGATGGGAGGAGATTGCAGTTGTTGTTCCAGGTAATTCTAAAGCTTTATGTATGATTTTTGTAGTTCCAAAACTTCCCGGGATTAGAATTTGAGTTTGTTTGAAAAAGTCATTATGTTTGCAGGTGTGGTTGTGAGACCAAGCAACGTTTGTTGTGGCGTGTTTCTCTGTCTCTGTCATATAAGCCATTAGTATGGGCACAAGTTGTGCCAATCGTCTCGTAATATCCGTAATGATATAGAAAGAGAGACGGAGAGAGTTATGTGGTTCTAGCAATTTAGAAAAAAAACTACTTGCTATAGACGATGTTATTACGTTCAATCTAACAACAACATGGTAGGTCGAACACGTTGTTTACCATCATCCTTGAGAACCAAAACATGTTTGTTCCTGGAAAACAATTATGCCTCAGATTTATGTACATGAAAGTTTCTAATCCGTTTGCGTTGCTCACAAATATTTTTTTCGGCTTAACAATTGGACAAAGACTTAGATTAGGCAGTAAGAAATTCTTTTAATGGCATCTCATAGCATCTTAGATTTAGTTGTTCACTAGGTATCAACCTTTTTTTTTTTGGGGTCCATATGCGAATATGGATTTATTTGGTTTGGTTTTCTTATTAGATCACATGTTTGTTTGTAGCTCACCATGTGTTCTTTACATCAGATATTTTTGAAGTGCAACTAATGTGATTATTTGTACTTTCCCTTACTTTTTTTTTGACGCACCTTAGGTTTGTGAATGGATACTATCGAGATGAGGTAAAGGCAGTGGTCATTCACTGGAATATGTGAGTTTGTACAGATAAAGATTTGACTGCTCACTTTTGCTAATGTTTTTATGGTTAATGCAGTAAATAATATTTGTAACAGAGTTCTTAAAATTCAATCTTAAGAGATTGTGTTTGGTATAATCGGGATACATTTATTCCTTTGTGTTAATTTTTTGCTTTTTAGTAAAAGGATACTTCCTACTAATTACCCCTCGCACGAAGATAGTGTAAGATAGTGTTAAATACAAACACAAAGACAAAGATGGGAATTCGTCATGATATAGAAAACGAACATGCTGCTTATTATCATCCCTAAGAATCAAAAAATAGTTCCTTCTTGACAAGGTATGTTCAGATTAATTTAGCCCATATTTGCATACATGAAAGTTGTACTCCATTTATGTTTCTCACAAATATTTTTTTTTCTTTTTTTTCTCAACAGTTAAACAAAGGCTAGGATCACGCTGAAAATAAGTAAATCAGTTTCATTTGCTGAGAAGGTTTTGATAAATGGTGCAAAAAAACCTCTATTTGTATTCCACTATATTGTTGTTCACTGTAATAAAGCCATCTTGTTTGTATGTCCACTTTTACTCTGTCTTTTATATGTTTTAAGGTCTTTTAGTAATTGGTACACTCTAATTGGTGTAACTTTTTTTTCTATTTCTATTTTGGTTGTTTCAGATTCCAACTTTAGTTTGGACTGGACACGGTAAATTAAAGAAAATGTTGGATTAAGTTATTTATATGCATGGTTGTATTATTGAACTCTTTATATTTGGAGTAATTCTGCATATCTATGTTTATCGAGTCCATATCTCTTTGTTTCTATTAAATTTGGAGTACTATGTCAGTTGGTTAATTCTTTTCGTGCAGGCCATCCGAAGGCAGTTCGCTAGATTAGTGTTGATAAGTGTTAATGAGTAATGACCGGTTCTAAAGGCAACGCAGGGGTTTGGAGTTTTCTGACCATGAAGTTTGATAATTGTGTTATTCTACCACCTTAGATGACGAAGTGCCAAAAATTTGAAAATAGCCAAGAGGAGAAGGCAATTGCAACAGGTTCTTGCAAATAAAAGGTTGAGATTGGAGTAAAGCAGTATGAACGGGATGGGATAAAAGAGACCAACAGTGAATAGTAGCACCAAAAGAACTTTGTGTAAGGCCTGTTTTGAATTGATGTAAAGAAAGATAACTGAAATTTGTCTCAAAATCTTCGGGTGAAGTTTGAGTCCTCAGATGTTATTTCCAGCGTGTCGTCACACAGTTTGCGTCCTCAGATGCTATTTCCGGCGTGCACACTCTGAGTTTTTAAACCGTATGACTCCATAATTGAATCTGATTCCTTAATTATGTTATGCTCGTAGTTAACCGCTAACATTTTCAATTGCAGAAGAAGGAAGAAGTTTCTTCTATGAAGAAGAGCATCAATCATAACATTAGGTGTTAATACTTAATTTTATAATTTTTCAAGTGTAACTAATATAGTTAATAGTATTTCCCTTGGCTTTATGGCGTCGAGGTCGAGCCGGTGGTTGACTGGGTACTATCAAGATGAATAATAGGTAATGTGTGAGTTTGTAATCAAATTAGCTGTGCAAGTAGAGATCTGATTGGTTTTTTTTACTTTTATTTTACAGTCCAACATGGATTTTCTTAATTAATGTATTAAGTAATATTTATTGTTAATACTAATTTTCAAATTTTTACTGTCGAGATGAAAAGTGGGTGATAGTTTTTTTTTTGTTTTTTCGATCAACCAAAGAGGTGATAGTCGTGGATCCTCATATATGATTCCAATGGAAAAATTTATAACAAAGTTGCCTATATATTTTGGATAGTTAATATCTTACAAGTTTTGGAATCTTTTGTAGGATTCATATATCTGTAATCAGTGTTTTTGATTTCATGAATTCATAACCACCGGGAAATAAATGTACCTGCATGTAAAAATTAGTACACCTAGACTACATTACCTTATCCCTGGAACTAACTCTATTGGACATCTAGACCGGGACATAGATTACCCATTGCAGTTGCAACTTGATCTATTTCAGTTACAGTATGTTAAATTATCTCCAGGACAAACTCCAAAGACAGTACTTACCGAGAAATTGGTATCGAGAATGCTAGAGCCGTCAAGTGGATCAATAACTACATTGAATGCTCCTTATAGTAATGCCAAACAAAATAAAGCATTAACGGGTTTCTGCCTGGTTTTTCGGTATCATAGGAGAGGGATTGGACTTTCTAAAGATTAAGACATGATCATGTCGAATTAGTTCATTTAGGGGCTAACAGTTTCTTTCTCGGAAAACCATCAGCGATATCGAACCACAAAATTTTTTGTATTGCATTTTCTCTGCCTCTTAACTCAAAGTCACGGCATATCATCTATTCGTATTATAAGCTTGATTTATTTGGTTATGGACATGCAGACCAAAATGCAGGTAACACCTTTTATGTATTAATTCAATATAGTTTAACAATTTTAAGTCTTTTATATAAGATTAAATTTTCAAATTCTTTTGAAATATGCAGAAGTAAACCATAACCAACAATGGATTTCTAGGATACCTGTTTAACTATATCAAGAAAGTTGTTACCATATTGCTATCAAACTGTCATATTAATGAAATTTATCACCCTAATTTCCACTACATGTTTCTATCACTCATAAAATATTGTCATCTCGAGTAAGATTTGCTAGCAATTGCCTGCTTTCTAGCAAATCTGCCATCTAGAGGATATGTCACGCCATCTAGAGGATCTGTCACATCTCTATCCAACATGCAGATTGGATCAGACAGATTTCACATAAAAATATTATTGTTACCAAGGTCTATTTGATAACTAAGTTATGCCTGCACTATGTTAACCGCATTGAATCCTATGTCTGTGGTTTGATGGCTAACTAGGTAACACAATAGTTTTTCTGAAGCCAATATCATTCAACCTCCATGTTTATTCTTTTTTTACTCTCCATAATAATAATAAAAAAAACTAATTCCATTTTAATTATGGCATATACAAGTTTCAATTTTTATACTTTAGATATATGTTTTCTGCCTAAGTAACTATTGAGTTTTTTTCACGTTCCGGACATACCTCTTTGTATGTTTTCATTTGTTTGTTATTCTTGAATCGTGCGACTTTCCTGTCAATCCATGTGAAGTGGTGGTCGTGCTGATTGGACATAACATATTGATTCTGCACATTACACTTTATTTTTTGTCAAGTACTCGAGGAGTTAACGCTTTAGGATATGACTACGCAAGTAGAAAAAAGACCTCATAATGGATTTCCCAAGAAGAATTTCCCAATGAATGCAGAGAAATTTGGCTAGAAAGGTTGGACATAAACATACATTCATTATTTCACCATGTAATTATCTCTAAGATGTATCAGAATGTTACAAATACAATCGTAATAAAATCTCAAACTCTGGGGCTTGCAAGGAATGTTCCGTGTTATAGGGGGATGCCATTTGGTGCTAGGGTCGTATATGTTGGTTCATTAGCTACCGTTGGAAGGGTAATTGTTTTTGTTTTGATGTGTAGGGATCAATTTTTTTTTCGTGTTCTAAGATGCATGATTCAATTATAAAGATACTCGATACATGTTTTCTTCTCAAGATATGATTGTTTTTTTTCTTCATAATTTCGATTCTTTTCGTGTTCTAAGATGCGTGATTCAATTATGAAGATATACTCGATGTCCTTTATTGTGACTGAGACTGTTTATTTCTGAAACACATGATATTGCTTGAAGTTTATTTCTGAAATCCTGCACTATATTGATTTTTGCATAAATAAAACATTCTTGAAACTTGATTTTATAGCTTTGTTTGTCACACTGGTAGTCCGTTTAGGAATCTATTATGAACACGTTTAAAAAGAGAGCTCTAAGGGTAATTGATGAACTAGAAAAAATTTATATTGAACAATTAAATGCAGCTAGCATAGAAATCACCGCTTGATTAGGACTGATGTGATTGCCTTTTACTTGGTTTTGGACATGCAGAGGTGGTGGCTGAGCATTTTTTAATGAAGGAGGTAGCTGGTATAGAAGACGTATTTTATATGACGGACAATAACAAATAGAAAGCTAACCTCTGGGGAGATGAAGGATGGTTTGCGTAAGACTGGACATCATATTGTCGATCCAGATACTCAGTTACTAATGGAAGCTAACATAGCCTATAGTAAGCATGAATTTGGAAGGAAAAGTTTAAGGTATTAATTATCTCTTTCTAAAGCCTTTTTGGTTGTTTTCCTTCACTGATTTGTATGAGGTATGAGAATTTCATGTGTTTCTCCCTCTGAATCTTGAGCAACTAATACTTTGAAAGTAAAAATAAATAAAAATTACATGCCTAATTCCAAATTTATGTTTATTGGTTGATTTAAAAGTGTTGCGGGAGGCTAAACAATGGAGAACATCGCAAGGTTAGTTGTTTTTGTTCTGATGTGTAGGGATCAAAATTTTTTCTTTTAGTATCTTTGTAATTTCATTGTAAAAGCACGTACAAGCAGTTGAAAACCGTAAAGAGATGCACATGTTTTATAATAATCATCACGATTATTACTGAAAAAGTTAGATATGGTAGAATTTGGAATGCGAACAATTTGTGATGCAATGTGAAACTCATTGAAAATAAATTAAGAAAGTTTTTTCCTAAAAAAACAACACAGTTGTATCTCTTGCAGGTAATGATGAGCTTCTAGAAAAAAAATCTAAAATTTCCACCAAATCGAGATGCCTGTTCTTCCTCTTGCAAATCTATGTCAAGATGGGGCTTTTACTGTTAAGAACTGCCTAAATGCATAATTTAGTTTAAATTAGACAAAAAAGTAGATAATATATGATTATTAATATAATTGCATGATTATTTTAGGTGGAGATGGTATGTGGAACCATATAACACTTGAGGCTAGCTTCACTGGGTCCATCTATGGCATCACCAATCCAGGTGAAAATGGAACCCTATAAATGGAATTATATACTGGCATTGGTTGTTATATAAAATATTGTTGTTAACAAAGTACTTATTAGAGATGTGAATAAGTTTTCTACTTGAATAATGCTAGGAGAATATAATACCAGCCAACTTAAAAAGATGACTATAATGACAAAAGCTAACAAGGGCGTGATGAGTTTTGTGATAGTGGTAAGAAAGGGTTTTTTTCAGAACTTGTGAAGATTTTGATTTTAGACTTAAGAATTAAAACTAAAGTATAAATAGCAAAACTTAAATGAAAAATTGATTTCAAGATTTTAAAATTAACCAAGACATTGGATTCCACTACCACACATGATTGAATGATGTTATAAATATTTCAAAACCCTAGTCACCTTTTAAGTCTTTTTATTTCTGAATTGTTTAACAATCAGGCATATTCTCAAATATTATTTGTACCTATAAAACATAGATTATCAACTGATTTAACAAAGTATAACCTATCAAATTGAATCAAAAATAATTAAAAAATTATGCAAACAATCTAAAACTCTGCAGAAGCAGTGATTAGGTGAATGATATAATTAAACTAAAGAAAATAAAATAATTACCCATCAATCATGCGTAAATAGCTTCGTGCATTGCCTTGGTTATGTGAGAATTATCTCATCATGTTAAACAACATCTCAGAATATTTATCCATGGCTCAAAAATTGCTTACAATGGAGAAAAAATTATAAAACAACGAGTTTGCAACGTTTATAGGTGTTACAGACTCACTGTTGCAAAGCAAGTGTTTCAGAGCTGAATATAAACGTTACAAAGATGAAGATACATATTACAAAGATGACAATAGACGTTGCAAGACTGAAGATAAACGTTGCAGTTGGGATGAAGAAATCGTGACAGAATGGTTGAAGGAACCGTCGCCTATTCTTTGTTCTTCGTGTTCTTCAGCAGCAGAAAAATATTCTCTGCAACTCTTGCTTTCTCGCTCTGCAGCCTCTCTCCTCACTTTCTCTCTCCCCTTCAGGCTCTCCCAACCTTTCTATTTATACAACAACACCTATATCTCGTCCAATAACTCTCGTATCTTCTAAAATCTTTGAGAGCAATTTTCAAAATCCTCTCGGACATTATTTTTCTTCTCCTCGATGATTTCTTTCTTAAATAAAACTTTGGTGATGGTGTTGTTGCGCTGGTTATAGAAACAAAATCGTGTAAGTATAGAAAGAATCCTAACCATATTTTTCGATGCTTTTTCGACCTGTTTTCTAAAGAGGGAATATTTCACGAGAGATTTTTGGTTTTTATTGCGTTTCCAATTCGTGCACAACTCTTTTATTATGGAAAAAAAGATTTTTTTGTCTTAAATCCCACCAAAATCTCCAAAATAATCAAGCAAAATTCACACAGTTGAGTGGTAAACTTTTCCCGCTAATATTTGTGTTTGAAATGGGAAGAAGAAGTGGTGCCTTTATCTAGATGATGGGTGCCCTTAGTAATTGGAGGTGCCCTTATCCAAAATGGGGGTGACTTTAGTAATTTTTCGAACCGATTTTTCCAAAAATGTTTCTTTCTCAAAAACACCTGCATACACATAAATACCATAATAAGTACAAAATAAGCACTAACAAAATAGAAAATTGAGATCAAATCAGACACAAAAATGTGTCTATCAAATACCCCCAAACTTATTATTTGCTATTCCTCGAGCAAATCTAATTTACAAAATCCTAACTCACTGTCGCAGGCATTGCGATTGCACTTAGCATGTGCAACAAGCCTTTAAACCCTTAGGTGTCCCTAGCGGACGAGTTTTGTCTCGTGAGGGTTTACAAGAGATATACCCACAAAACCTTTACTCCAATCTCTAGCTACTTGTGAACGATTGTTGTTAGACACTAAACATGCTATTTAGTTGGCTACAAAATTCTTTGGCGATGGAAGGAATTACCCTGTTTTGAATCCAATTGTTGTATACGAGTTTTACTCAAGCGTACTAAAATTCATATATATGAAAACAGAGTACTACTTAGAAAGTCGTACAATGGACCACAATACTCAGAATCTATCAAAGTTCAATCACATGAATAGATTTAGAAGATTGATATGGAAATGATAAAGTTTGCACATGTTGACTAAGGTGAACAGTGTTTCCCATATCTATTTGAAGGTTAGTGCCAGGATGAATTCTAATGGATTGAGATACGCTCCCACTAGTCTTAATCCTGATACTAATATCGAATCAGTTGGTATATACAAGGGTACAACGGTTGATTTATACAATTATTATTTTTTTTACTTTTTTTTTCCAACAACATGATTAGATCTTTTGAATCTAAGTGCACGCTCCTTGTCAGCATATTACATGATAGTTCCCATGGATCCTGCATTTCAAGCTTGCTTAGGCGACATAGACAGGGAGAACACACACATATTGCTATCCAATTGTCATTTTTTTTGGTCAAGTTCAATTAAAATAATGGGGCTTGATCTCAATCATTCTGCTTTATCCCACATTGATAACAAGGCGATGCTGGTGCCCCACCAAATCACTTAGAGAAACACAAAAAAATTGTAAAATAAAACCAGAATGTGATATGGTCGAAGTAGACTCCGAGATATGGTGACGAATATCATGTTATTCCTAACACCTGAGCTTTGTCCTTTTATGAATAAACCCTTTAGTTGGGTACCTCAACTCGTATAGCCAAGAGGTTTGTTTCCATCTACTTAGAATGGTCAGTGTCATCCTGAATTGTTCACAAGTTTCTAAATTTTGGAGTTTTTATTATTGCACTAACAGTTTCTCCCTTACCCCTAAACTTAAATCTAACATTGTCCTCAATGTTTCAGATTAAATAACAGTTTTAAAAATATAGGTAACAAGAGGAATAAAGAGATAAGTCAGAAACATAGTACCTGAGTGAAGCGTAACAATCCTTCTCTGGAGAATAAGACAGAAAATAAAAACAAAAACCCTAAGAGACTTACTAATTTACAAAAACATCCTTAATGGTCAATGAAGGTAAGCAGGGTCCTCCAGATGGGCCTCCTCAACATCACCTGCAGGAAAAGGCTTTAAAAATGGTTTCAATCTTTGACGTTTAACTTTGAAAGTACTTTTACCATCTTGATTCTCAATTTCAATAGCACCATGAGGAAAAACAGTGGGGACCACAAAAGGATCGGTCCACCGAGAACGTAACTTCCTGGGAAATAGATGCAAACGAGTATCATACAGATGAAACTTTTTGACCCGGAGAAAATGACTTTCTTAAAATATTTTTATCATGCACAAGTTTTGTTTTGTTCTTATACTCCTTAGCACTATCGTATGCATCTCTACGAATCTCTTCCAACTCATTAAGATGAAATTTTATGTTAGCTCCTGCCTTGTCAAGTGAAAAATTAAACTGCTTTACATCCCAATTTGCTCTATGTTCTAACTCAACAGGAAGGTGACATGCCTTGCCAAAAACTAGACGATAAGGTGACATTCCAATGGGGGTCTTAAACGCAGTACGGTAAGCCAATAAAGCATCAGTAAGCCTCGATGACCAGTTTTTCCGATTAAGATTAACTGTTTTCTCTAAAATACGTTTTATTTCCCTGTTGGAAACCTCTACTTGACCACTAGTTTGTGGGTGATAAAAGGTAGCTACTTTCTGGGTAATACCATATTTCTTCATCAAAAGTTTAAACGGTCGATTACAAAAGTGTGACCCTTTATCACTAATTATAGCTCGCGGTGTACCCTTTGATCGAATAGTCTAAACCCTCATAAGGAACCTGACTAGTTTCATTGGGTCCATCTATGGATGGCATCACCAATCCAGGTGAAAATGGAACCCTATAAATGGAATTATATACTGGCATTGGTTGTTATATAAAATATAGTTGTTTATAAAATACTTATTAGAGCTGTGAATAAGTTCTCTACTTGAATAAGGCTAGGAAAATATAATACCATCCAACTGAAAGGGATGACTATAATGAAAAAAGTTGACAAGGGTGTGATGAGTTTTGTGATAGTGGTAAGAAAGGGTTTGTTTCAGAACTTGTGAAGATTTTGATTTTAGACTTAAGAATTAAAACTAAACTATAAATAGCAAAACTTAAATGAAAAATTGATTTCAAGATTTTAAAATTAACCAAGACATTGGATTCCACTACCACACATGATTGAATGATGTTATAAATATTTCAAAACCCTAGTCACCTTTTAAGTCTTTTATTTTTGAATTCACTAATAATCAGGCATATTCTCAAATATTATTTGTACCAATTAAGCATAGATTATCAATTGATTTAACAAAGTATAACCTATCAAATTGAATCACAAATAATAAAGAAATTATGCAAACAATCTAAAACTCTGCAGAAGTAGTGATTAAGTGCATGATATAATTAAACTAGAGAAAATAAAATAATTACCCATTAATCATGCGTAAATAACTTCCTTCATTTCCTTGGTTACTTGAGAATTAGCTCATCATGGTAAACAACATCTCAGAATATTTATTCATGACTCAAATTTTTTTACAAAGATGAAATAGAGAAAAAATTATAAAACAATGAGTTTACAACGTTTATAGGCGTTACAGACTCACTGTTGCAAAGTAAGTTTTTCAAAGCTGAAGATAAACATTGCAAAGCTGAAGATAAACGTTGCAGTTGGGATGAACTAACTGTGACAGAATGGTTGAAGGAACCGTCGCCTATTCTCTGTTCTTCGTGTTCTTCAGCAGCAGAAAAATATTCTCTGCAACTCTTGATTTCTCGCTCTGCAGCCTCTCTCCACACTTTCTCTCCCCCCTTCAGGCTCTCCCAACCTCTCTATTTATAAAGTAGCACCTATATCTCGTCCAATAACTCCCGTATCTTCTAAAATATTTGAGAATAATTTTCAAAATCCTCTCGGCCATTATTTTTCTTCTCCTCGATTTGATTTCTTTCCTAAATAAATTTTGGTGATGATGTTGTTGCGCTGGTTATAGAAACAAAATCGTGTAAGTATAGAAAGAATCCTAACCATATTTCCCGATGCTTCTTTGACCTGTTTTCTAAAGAGGGAATATTTCACGAGAGATTTTTGGTTTTTATTGCGTTTCCAATTCGTGCATAACTCTTTTATTACGGAAATAAGATTTTGTTGTCTTAAATCCCACCAAAATCTCCAAAATAATCAAGCAAAATTCGCACAATTGAGTGGTGAAATTTTCCCGCTAATATTTGTGTTTGAAATGGGAAGAAGAAGTGGTGCCTTTTTCCAGCTGATGGGTGTCTTTATCCAAAATGGGGGTGCCTTTAGTAATTTTTCGAGCCAATTTTTCCAAAAATGTTTCTTTCTCGAAAACACCTGCATACACTTAAAATACCATAATAAGTATAAAATGAGCATTAACAAAATAGAGAATTGGGATCAAATCAGACACAAAAATATGTCTATCAGAGCGGCACATCTCCAAGATACTAAGTGACGGTTAGTAGCATTTGTTGGATGTCTGCATTCATGTGCACAAATCATTAGTCTCATGTCAGAATTTGGATCAAATATCTTGTATTTGTAGAAGCTTCTTGTTGTAGAGGTGGGTTCTTTGTATATATACATGTATTTTATTTTATTTTATTTGCAAATTTATGTTTAATTATATTTTAATTTGACGAAACAAAGGGTATAAAAATGTTGCATTGTTTGCGCCTGGGTGGAAATGGAGTACAAATTTTTCCCTTTTGTTTGTACTAAAATATTGTGTCCTGCAGCGCCATGCAAGTGTCGGGATGTGCACTTTTATAACCAAACATTTGGTTAAATATTACAATGAGAAAGCTTAAACCTATGTTTAAAAAGGATCATGTAAGGATTTTATAAAATGATCATAATATTGATTTCGAGTTAAGCTTTGTGGTTTCATTAACTTTTTTATTTTTCAATATAGGAGGAGACGAAAAGGATGGCGCTGAAGGTCATAAAAAGGTTTTAACTCTATCTTGGTTATAATGGAAATTCAAGGATAGGTAATATTCATACTGCCGAGAAGATTTTCCATAAGTTGAGGTAATCGTGTAGAATTCTTCAGTACCAATGACTTCTTCAGGATTATATAAATGCCAAAGCTCTTGCTTTCGAAAAAGAATTTATGATTTTTGGATGCTTTCTTTTTTCTTTTATTTTTCCTAGAGGTCAGTTCTTATGCCTCCTTCCTTTTGTATTTTAATTTTTTCTGATTAATAAATTACTCTCTAGGATTTCATCCAAAAAAATAAAACACTGTCACTTATGTGGAGTGTACTTACTATAACAATTTAGTCATCAACATTTTTTAAGAAAATGTACCATATACATTGAAACGATAAAATACAACAATGTATTGATAAGTTGTTAATTTCATTGAAATTATTCAAGCACAATATGGTTCATGGTTTCTAATCATTTAAATGTTTTATCGCAAAAGTAGTTTAGTCATCGTAACAATGAGTAACCTCCAAACGGAACTTTGTTTGCTTGATACAAGTTACGAATAATGCAATATTATTTTTTCTTGGCTCAACTGGTAGAGCACATGGTTCACAACCATGTAGATGTGGGTTCGACCACCACACGTGACATTCCAATTAGGTAATAACTGCAGAAACATAATAGATACATCTTGAATTTATTCAAAGGTTTGCAGGGGTCTTGATCGTAGTTCAGCAGGGAGAGGTGTAATGGTATTTTGTTCTATTCATCTTTAATGAGACACATGGATGAGAGAAGGGTACACTTGGATATTAAATGAAGATGGTAGAGTTGGTGTACTATTAGGTGATTGATTATATGCAAAGATTTTTACTGTATTGGTTCTAAGACCTTACATAACCAAACTGAAAGAACTTGGAAAGTTCATACTTAGAGTTACATGAGAAAAAATTTGCACAATCATCTTATAATGCATGTGCGGGATTATTCGAAACTGTGTTATGTTTTTTATCTATTTCACTACATTACTCATATTAGTGTAGGGTGTTTCTTTCAGCGAGGAACTCAAGAAATGCCTCACATTAGCAGTTAGAAAACATATTTGATTTTCGAAAAAAGATATATCAGTTCATTTCCTTGATTACATCTTCTTTGACGGGAAGTGCTTCATATGCTTTGTACTATTTAGAGTTGGCAACCTATTTTATATTAGTACCATGTTTTTTATTTAGTGTTTCTAATATTAGATATTGATACAACTATATAGTAAGAATAAAAAAAAATGAGTGTAAGTATTCATTTAACCACATGGAGTTGAATCCGGGAAGAGCAGTTGAGTTGGTCATTTGATTCTTAGCGCAAGTGTATGATTTCTTAAGAAAGATATATCACATTTCCTTGATTACATCTTCTTTGACAGGAACCACTTGATCATATGCTTTGCACTATTTAGAGTTGGTAATTTATTCTATTAATATCGTGTATTTTGTAGTGTCTCTAATATCAGATGTTGATACAACTATATAGTTTGAGTGTGGTTTTTCATTTAACTACAGGGAGTTGGAGCGTGGAAGAGCAGTGAGTTGGCCGATTGATTCTTAACGGAAGTATATGATTTCTGAAGAAAAATCAATGCATTTCCTTGATTATATCATCATTGACGGGAAACCTTTTATATGCTTTGCACTATTTAGAGTTAGCAATCTATTCTATATTAATATAATATATTTTTTATATTATCCAATATCAGATATTGATACAACTATATAGTGAGTGTGATTTTTCATTAACCTTTTTATGGTGTTTCTTTTCTTTATATGATATGGTAGTAAGGCACGCGAGGAGTATATAGCTGGTGAAGTACTTACTGATTCAAAGGTTGATAAAAAATTTCAAAATTATTTTCTTTAAGAGGATATATAATTGATCTCCAAAACATTGAGATGTACGTAATTGGTGAATTTGGTTCTATTTGTTAATCTACTAAATAATAATTGTTGTTTTCATTATACACTGCAGTTGTTAATTAGGATCCCTTCTGAGACGGGTCCCCTCTGCCTTATCAAATATGAGTCAATTTCCATCGTACCCGATAAGTAGCACGGGTTAAACACTAGTATATACTTATTTTGCGTATCAATCAATACGAATAGATACTTCTCGCATGAATATGTAAAATTGATTCTTGAAACACGTTAGTCCGGATAGATGCATAAATAGTAATTAGAATTTGACTAGTCAACTGTGTTTACTTTGGAATTTACTAAATTAGTCTTGAAGGGTTCCCATTATGTCGTGAGATAATATCAGAGGATTCAATCCGTTTCAGGAAAAGAGTTACTTTTCCTATTTGCACAATTGTTAAGGCAAGATGAGAGAGAATAACTTTTATAATTTATTTCCAGATTTACCCTAACAAAATTTTTAATATTACATATATCTTTATACTGAGAATAATAACATTTCTTAAAATAACAAGGGTAGTTTTGAAAGTTTGTTATGTTGAAAATGAAAGTAACTCTTTTGCTGGAACAAAAATTTAAAGAGAAAGTAACTATTTTCCTGAAACGGAGGGAGTATTTAATAATCAATTGCATGACACATCTATATTTACATTTGTCAAGCCTCTATTAGTTAGGATTTATTTAATAGATCCTAGTATATACAACTAAATAGATTTGTTATTATTTGTTTTGTGGATGAAACCTCTAGTTAGGCCGGATCTTATGCACTCATACCAAATGGTTTGATTTTTCAGCTATGTGAACGAACAAAGGTGCTTCTCCAATTATATTTTATGGGATCCTTAATAATATAAAAATCTGTTTATATATGTTTAGTGGGATATTTAGATATTATAATATTATTAGTGGGTCTCTTATATAATAAAACTATATTTGAATAACTAAAAAGTAGAAGAAAAAAATATAAAATATTTAAAATAGTTAGTTAGAGGCAAACTTTTTACCGAGCGATAAAGATTTGGTCGCATGTCGCTCGACCAAGACTTTGACGCGCTGTGCATCCTCTCAAAGTTGAGCATTTGAGAGGTCAATTTGATCATTTAAAAGATGCATAATGGTTTTTTTTTATATCAAATTTGATGTTTTGAAAGGTACATAGGAACTGGCCTTACTGCATAATGGATTAGTTCTCTAACAACATGTGTCAACATAAATATAAAGTATAGTAGAACTACAGGGAAAAAGAGAATTTAGAACTTGGAAGATGGTGGAGACATTGGTTGTGGTATATTGGGGTTAAATTTACGAATTGAAATGAGAAAAAGATTGATCATTAATAAAGATGAAAAAAATTATGGTTATTTTATATGGTAGAAGGTTAAAATACAGGGTTATCCTGAACATATACAAGATCTGGGGCGAAAAAGAATGAGGAACTGTTTTTTCGTACATTTTTTATCCATACGCATATAAATCAGACAAGAAGGAAAATTAACAACTTATAAAAACTATGAAACTTTTAATATATTTATAAAAATAAAAACTAAATCATGATTTCAATTAAGAAACTCAACAAAAACAACCTAGAAAATAAAACAGTATTTGTTATGAAATAAGTATTAGGTGGATTTACACCACACTTACACCATCATCTTTTCATCTCATCTTCACCTTTTCATTTCCCTCACTACTTTGTAACCACCACCACTAATAGTAATGGGTGCATGCTCCTTAATTCTATAGTAAATGTCCATCTTCTTTTCACTATAAATAGAGAGCATTTTCCTTGTAATGTGATATCCCAATAAGAATTATCATTCTTTTTTTCTTTATTTCACAACTTTCTTTAGTTTACAACACGTTATCAGCACGCTCTTATCACTGAGAATTTTTTTACGAACGATTTACTTTTTTTTTTCTTTTTGAAAACCTAATTGATTGTTTTTCTTATTAGTATCTTTTTGTTAAAAAAAAAACAAAACCCTATTTTTTTAATTAGGTTTGATGTTTGCATCTAAGTTTACATAAGTTTAAAGTGTAACATATATTTATGTATATTGTTAGTTTTGGACCTGTAATTAGATATTTGTATTTATTTGCATCTATCGATTTGACTTCATATAAATAGTCAAAATCGTATGATCTAAAAATATTTGTATTTTTTATCCTTTACCTAGTATACACATACCATCTATAATGAATTTGTGGTCATAGGATTATAAACGTTTTGATTTTTCCACAATTGTTTGAACAGTCAGTTTCCATGCCCCAATTTCGGTAATTGTTAGTTAACTTAAACAAGAGAATCAAATTTTTTCATGATGGATAATGGACGATAGAGGTAAAAGCACATACAACTCTTTCTCGTTACACACTAAACTACAAATAATTTGTTTGCTTTTTATATATTATATATAGTGGATAATTAACTTCCACGAATTAGTTTAATTTCTCTATTTTTTTCCTCTCTCTTATTTTTTATGGACAAAGATTTAAAAAAAATCCATCGAAAGATGGTTTACAGTTTCTATTTCTTTAATGAAACTGTAAGCACCAAAGATTGATGTCATCGTGGATTTGATAAACTTTTACGGTGATGAATCACATACGTAGTTCAAAAACCTCCGGCCAATAAATTTGGTATCTTTGCCCATTTTGACAAGGATCATGTGATTTATCCATATGGTTTTCATTTCTCTAAAAGAAACCATCAATCAATCATAAAAATGGATTTTACATATGCGATGATTAAAACGACATTTTTTTCCCTCGTCGTTGATACGATTTTGGTATATCGTTTAAACCAATTGGTATTGATTTTCTGTATCAATTCTGTGATATAAAATATAAAAATTGGCATTCCCTAATTATTATTATATTAGCCAGTATGATTTGATATTTTTCGTCGATTCTAAAAGAATGACGCACACCATAGTTTTACAAGAAACCTTTATCGATAAATATGGTTTTATCTAATAATAAACCACTAGTTTCTATTCCTTCAAAGAAAATATTCATTAACCACTAAGTGGATATTTCTCTAAAAAAACTAATGATGATGATTTCTTTATTTTTCTTAAAAATAAACATATATTCCAACTAGATTTGATTTTTCCCAATTGATCATAAAGGGATAAATATCGTTATTATAGTATTCTCAATTGTAAACACCGATGAAACAAGGAATTGTTGCATCTGAAGGATATTGAGCAATTTTTATTTTTTCCTCGTCGTAATAATCTCCAAAATTAGGACACAAAAGATCAATGGGTACGCACCTGGCTTGTTAGCTAATATTATTAGTCCTTGTAGTGATTATATTGATCTTGATTTAATTTTCTTTTGATAAAGAAAGTGTCTATAATTTCATTCTAAATCATAATCTCGTTGGCCCTTTAGGTCATGCAGTTATTGAAGATTTGTTTGCATATTTTCAATGTTTTTGGTTTTAACATATAAATTATTTTTTCCAAAAGTAGTCCACGGTTGATGGTAAATATGTATGTCTATTAAGACTGCATTTTTTTTTATGTCGAAAGACATAATTCATAATGAGTATATGTCTCGAATTAATCGGATAATACTTTGCCAAAGTTGAAGTTTTCGTATATGAGATGAAAAAAACTTCCACTATGATCACGGGAAGAGTATACACCACTAGAAGATATTTGGGATAATTAACTTATAAATTATATAATCTCTCTCCCAGTATGATCAAATTGAAAAAGGTTGTCACTAATAATAGGTGTGAAATATCTCATTTTGCTTTTATATAAGCGTCTGCCTCTTGAAAGGCAAATCCAATCACATATAACAACAAGTAGCTTTTTAGAATAAGCTACAAGTATTGCTCCAATTGAGACTACCAAAACACGATTCACATTCTTAAAATTAATAACTCTTCACTTGATGATGATGAAATTATAACGCCCCGGGGCACTGGTATCAGTAATTTTGTTAATTTTTTAAGATATGCATACACTTGAGAATTGTGTGGGATCGTGGTAAGCTAAAATAATTGTCGAATATTCCTTTACATTAGCTACTGAGATAATAAATGACGGTGGTTGTTTACCCCTCTGTAGAGTGATATCGACATATGTGATTGGTAGGCACAAAATTCAAATTATGTTGGATTAAAATCTCTTGAATAACGCAATATTTGGATCCAAGACTTGACACCTTAAACGTGCAAGCCTGAATTCTAAAAATTACAGGTTGGCATAGTCTTCATGCGTTATATGAGAACTACGATAGTCTAAAAAATAATTTGAGGGTTTCATTTTTTTTTCTAAAACCCTGGGATTGGTTCAATAATACTTTGTTCACCTTGTATGATGCATTTGGCGTGGTAGTCCTTTAATGACTTGTATTACATTTATACAATAAATGTGATCGGAGAACATATTCAAATTTGTAATCCATGGAGGATTCAAATTATACTCAAGCAACAACCTGACTCGATTATGTCAGGTTTAACAATCTTTTATGTGTTTTTAGAAATTTGGTACAAAGTCAAAAATTCGGATTATTTGATGATATCAACTTTATATGTCTCTTGAAGAGTCCTTAAAAACACTAAAATCCACGCTTAATAGCATAAATTCTACAATTTCTTGATTCACGCAATCAAAAATTATGCTAGCATAAAGCTTTTCTATTAACTAAACTATAAATTTTGTTTTGATGCTTATTTTCTAAACTCATATAGCTGAGTCAACATCCACAAAGGCGTCAAAAGTTGTACTTTTTTTCTTTCGTTTTAGGTTTTGTCCCATGTGGTTTTTCTAACAAGGTTTTAACAAGGCAATATCTCGTTGACGTTGAAATTTCATTCAAAATGTTGATATTGTGTTCTTTTTCCTTCGTCCATATTTTGTCCCATCGGGTTTTACTTGCAAGGTTTTAATAAGGCAATTTTATTCAACATGGCGGTCATCTAAGGGGGAGTTGTATATTTTCATCTATTTAGTGGATGCCCACATTTGGTTAGACCAAATCAACATAACCACCTCCTAGGATTTTGTATTTCTTCGGAACCACATAAGGCTTAATCAAAAATATTGTTTTTGTTTGTTCATGTATGGTAATGTATTCGTATCTTGGCACTTTGATGAAGAAACTACATCAACTACTTTTACAAATCATCTCCGAGAAGCTAACAATCCAAGACACAAGTCCTCAATGTACTTAAAAAAGCATGAAGACTCGAGAACACTATTATTAGAAGAATAACACAAAAGAAGACTTCATCAACTAGCAATTTTCTGCATTCAAGAAACTCATTCATCGAAATTGAGAAGTCTCGACTCAAACATTTGCAAACCAAAATTTAACTGAAGTACTTATCAGGGGGAGCATCATAATTAAAGGTATTTCGCTGGACAATCACGTTGTACTCTTTTCCTTCATCAAGGTTTTGTCCCACTGGGTTTTCCTTGTCAAGGTTTTAACGAGGCATCATATGCATGTCCAACACTACTCTATATGTTTTATACTCTTTTTTCCTTCGCCTAGGTTTTTCCCTTCTGGTTTTCTTAACAAGGTTTTAACGAGGCAATGTTAGTAGTATGGTATCATCCAAGGGGGAGTGTTATGAAATAAATATTTGGTGGATTTACACCACACTTACACCATCATCTTTTCATCTCCTTTTCACCTCTTCATTTCCCTCACTACTTTGTAACCACCACCACTAGTAGTAATGGATGCATGCCCCTTAATTCTATAGTAAATGCTCATCTTCTTTTCCCTATAAATAGAGAGTATTTTCCTTTGTAATGTGATATCCCAATAAGAATTATCTTTCTTTTTTTCTTTTTTTTTTCTCAGATTTCTTTAGTTTACAACATTATTCAAATACATTTACAATATATATGTAGTATTTTACATTTTGAAACGTAAAAAGTATCACATGAATAATCACATATATTTTATATTTTTAAATATAACAGTAACAAATGAATTACATATAAGAAACAAAAAAATTTAGGAGAGTTATATTGTGTAAGATGTTACTTATGTTATCCATCCAAGATTTTATTGTTAGTAATACAAAAACCTAAAACCAATACAGGTAGTAGTAACAAAAACCTAAAAAATAAAAATATTAGTAGTAATACTTTTTCATGTTAATAGTTCATACATATACAATTATCAAAAGTTGGAGCAAGAAAAAACTGTGCTTATATATATATATAGTGAAGACATATTTTCTTGACTCTTTTTTTTTGGCATAAAGAGGTTGACTATTCGTCCTACTTAAAAGACGACCTTGGCAAGAGAGAATAAGTTTCATGAAGTTAATTAGAGGATGTTAACGGTAAACAAGTAAAAAATAGATTATGGAAGTTCCATAGTAGGTTGGATGGATGTTGGACCTCGGTGAATAAATTGATGAACTCCAAAATTAGTATGTCATGAAATAATAACAAAGATTTCAATTTTAACTTCTTTATGGGTAGTTAGTAATGTATAGTTAAATTAATGATTTGGTTAATATATATATATATATATATATATATGAAGAATATAAAATGCAGTTGGGTTATAAGTGGTGGTCTGGATTTTATTTGGAGAAGTTAAGGGAGATAAAGAGTAGTCTGGATTTCGTTTGGAAAAATTAAAGAATTATAAGTGATGGCTGGGATGAGTTTTGAGGGGATAAAGAGTGGTTAGGATTATATGAAAAGATCTATTTTCAGGATGGATTATAAGTCGTGGCATCCGGGGAAGTTAAGGAGAACAAAGAATGACCAGGATTAAAAGATTTCAAGGGTGATGATTGGACAAGGCAGAGAATGATTCGAATTTCCTAGGGAGTTAATAAATCTACGGCCAAATATATTTTCGCGTGCAAGAGAAGAAGAGAAGCCTAATAACCCACTGATTCACTGAATCGCCACAACAATCAATTCAGTCACTCTTTTCCATTTATCAGTTTATCTCTCTCTCTCAAGACCGAGAAAAAAAGAAAGAATCATGGGGTCAAGACCGAGACCAATACGACCATCATCACTACGTAAATCACAACAATCACAATCACAAAATTTTGATTTCGATTCTGACGAATCTTATTCTGATAAGATGGAAGGTTCTGTTATATATTGCATTGTACCTTTAATTTCGCTCTATGTCTCTTTCCCTCTTTTTCAATTTTGCTAGGGTTTTTTATGTTTGAATTTATGTTTAATCGAATGCAAATAATAATTTAATTTTGTTTGTTACAATAGCCAAAGTCGAAGTCAATTTCTCATGATATGGGTGAGTTCTTATACCATGGGGAAGATGTTAAAGAAAAGGTATGTAGTAATTGTCTTTTCATCAATGAATTTTTGTTTGATTATTGTAATTGTGCAATTAATAGGGAGTTGTGAGTGTGGGGAGGAACGTGATTACCGTTATTTTGTAGGGAGGAAAATGCCCTAGCTTTCTATGTTGTCCTACAAAAAATCAAACAGAAAAAATAAAGAAAACTTAAAAAAAGTACCATTTTTCAGGTTTTACCTCTTTGTTCCTTTGGGTTTCGGTGAAAAACACAAGTTTGATTCATTATTTTTCTAAAATTTTGATTCAAGTATGTAGTTCAATTAGTTTATGATGTTGAGAGATTGAGAACTTTGGTTTTTAATGCGCATTTGTAGGAGTTTGGCCTGAGTCTAAGAGCTTCAATGATGAAGGATTCGGGCCTGTACCCGAGAGATTCGAGGGAGAATGTGTAGCTGGAGATTAGTTTACTGTTGAGAGTTGCAACAGGTAAGAACTTATCCAATAAAAACTTGAAATGGACTGACTTTTCCCATTTAATGATCAATCTTCAAGGCTAATAGTAACAAATATTACTGTAATTTTGATTTTCCAAGAGGTCATATTGCTATTAAGGAGTACATTGGTGAAATAGTCGATGAGTCTGCGAATTCCGTCCCTATGTATGAAACTTTTCTTCACCACTGGGCCGTTGTTAGATACTATGCTCGGAGGGATACAGAAATTTACGAGGGAAATGATCCTAACAAACTTCTCTCTAAAGAAAACATTGATTCCCCCCCAACAGTAGCAATAATTGGATAAATAAGTACTCTTTTTACCTGTAAATGAGTAAAAATAGAACTATTTAGAAAACAAGGGTAATTTTTCATGGGGTGCAGCAGTGCAGTTATAAGCAAGTAAAGAGATAAGAAATTATGGGTCTCTAATTTAACGGGTAGGGAATGGAAGGGTAATGCCGTGTTACTGCTGCCCATAACTACTTCAACTTCACCTGTCAAAAACTGGTGTACGACGAAATTGTATAAACCGTCATGTACTGAGCCCTTAGTGTTCAGACTATTTCAGGTGTTCAGATTGAAATTACATATTGGTGATTGTGCAGGTTCAGTGTCCAAGAACTTAGTGTTAGAGGAACATATCACATTGCTAAGATTTCTTGCCTTGATATGACGAAGCCTGGTATGTAATCTTTGCTCCCTTTCGATGTACTAAGGTAACCAACAACTGAAAAATTATCCTCCGGTTCCATACCCTTTTTTGTAAAAACATGAGTTGCCCATGATATATTTAGGCTGTGTATCTGAAAAATAATTCTGCATATAATACCGAGCTACCCTTTTCATCATACAGTTACGGAAAACTACTTATATCGATCTCACTGTTAGTATAGCATGAAATAAAATAAATCGGTTTTGGTTCACGGGCCATGAACAGCTGCTCGTTTACTACCTTCTAGAAATGTACGTGTATTGTCACAACTTTATTTGAGATCTTTCTCGCCTAGGGAAGCTCTTTATGTATCTGCAAGTTGGTCCATAGAAGCATTCTCTTAATGTGAAAAATCAAAATGATCCTCAGTAAAAGAGGAGCCCAATCATGTATCAAGCCAATGGTTGCAAGTCACAGTAGTAAAGTTTAGCGGCATACAGTTTGATATACAAGTTTTAGCAGTAAAGTTTGAGATGTAATTAAGTAAAGACTCTCCATACACTTTGGTACACTTTTTTTTTTTTTTTTCGTTTTTCACAATACTACACAATTAAAGAGATGCCTTTACTATATTAGTAAGTGACTTTCCATTGTGATTGATTGCTAAATGAGTTCTTTTTCGATAAATTTTTACCAATTTCATTTTCCTTTTTTCTTCAGGTACTTATGTACATAAGTTTCTCTCTTTTTAAGCAGAAATCTCATTGGATCTTCATCAATTTTCTATTTTGTATAATCAAATTCCATCCAAAGATTTGCATTGCTTAGCAGAACCTAGATCGTCTCGACTCTAAATTGTGTACCTAGAGGTATTCAAAGTTTAGATCTCAGTTGGATTCAGATTTAGAGAAGAATGAAGTTTTCCTATTTGAAACGCACAAATAAAACCGTAGCAGGAAACAACTAGGAAAACAACTAAACGTTGTTTTCTAAGAACACCGATAATTAGAGAAGAAACTTCTCTCTCTTTTTTTTTTTATTAATAATGAAAGAAAAGAATGTATGTTAATAGGCAGTGCTAAGGTGCCTATTGATAGAAAAACTTAAAAATAAAATACTACTAGAACTAGGAAATCTAAACCTAAAATAGAAACCTAAAACTATTAGAAACAAAACTTGGAAATATCACCATTATTCGTGTCCTACGTCAATACTGTATTAAAATATATGGATTTTAACACTAATGAATTTTGTTTGATGCTGACACCCTAAGTTTTGTTGTTATTTATGTTGTTGTTGTATCATTAGGAGTGCCTCAAAAATGTATACCACTTCTGCCGTATCTTCTGACCTGAAACAAAAATAGATATTATTTTGAAACTAAACTGTCAATTATAATATGTATTATGATTTGTGAAAGCCCTTTTATGAGTAATGTATAACTATCTTAACATGTGCTGAGAGTGGCTTAATGTCTTAAAACATTAATTTGTTACTTGGGTGATATTTGGCTGCAACTCCGGTTTTTATCATGGAAAATGATAGTGGGATACTATCATTTTTAGAGTGGGATCTGGAAACTGAGTCTGACACTGTGTTCCCATAGTTGGTATCATCGAAAGTGTGATCTGCCCAGAGTCGGCAAGTTTCACTGATGATGGCTTTGGTCCTCCTGAGAAATGGAAGGGTTCTGTGATGGTGGTGCCAATTTCACCTGCAACAAGTAGTTTTTGGTTGATTCATGCCTTCATCTAATCTTCATCTAAGCAATCTCGAACTATTTACTCCCCACTAATCTCAACAATGATATTTTGCTGATTTAAAATGTTTATCTACAGGAAGCTTATTGGGGGCCCTGCTAGGGACACACAAGGCCATGGTACTGACACTGCATCAACTGCAGCGAGCAGTATTGTTAAGGGTGCTAGCTTCTTTGAAATCGCAAAAGGAAACGCCAAGGGAGCAGTTCCCTCGGCCAGGAATGCCACTTACAAAGTCTATGACTCTAATGGTTGTGAATCAAATTCAATTTTGTCTCCATCTGATGATGCAATTGCCGACGATGTTGACATTCTTTCAGTGTCACTGGGTGGTTCTGATCCAAATGGCTTTGACACTGATCTTATTGCCATCGCGTCTTTTCATGCTATGAAGAAATGCATACTCACTTCACATTCCGCCCGGTAACAACGGACCTAATTCACAGACACTGACCAGTAATGCACCTTGGTCATTAACCGTGGCGGCAAGTACTACTGATCGATGGGGTCATGGAAAAAATTATCTTAGGAAATGAAAAGACGTTTCGGGTAAGTTTATTGCAAGCCAAATATATTTGATCGAGGGTTCAGCGGTTTCTGAAACTGTAAGGCATCAAAGTGCCTCTTGTGTTTTTTAAAGATCACTATTCCTAACAGAACATATTCTGCGAGTGATATTGTTTTCATAGTTATCTTTCTTATTCATTTTGATTTTGATGGTTATGTTAAGTATTTGACCGGATGAAACAGGGTCTTGGAGTGAACGGATTCATGTTAAATGGAACTTAATTCCCCCTTCTGTCTGGGGATAATGTTTGCACCCTATGTGAACCTTTATCAGAAATGTAAATTGATTTTGTACTTTACGTCTAAAAAAAAGATTTCCAACAGTATATTAGCTCTTCGTGTCTATGCAAACTCAATAAGTTTTGAATGCGGTACCCAGAAAGCATTTAGAGTACTGCAAGTGAAAGTGTTATACAAACACGAAGGAGTCTAACTAAAGTGCCTGGAAACTTAATTCCCCAGATGTGATAAATTCTGTCGCCACTAAAAGTGACACAAAATCTGCTAAAAATGCATTGATTGACCTTGATGGCGACTGTCTAAAAGCCAACTATCTAGAATTCCCTATGTATCTGTGTGGCGTGGCATTTCTCAATATCTCTCTTCCGTAAAATCATTATCTTTCTTTTTTCAAATTCTCTGTTGCCTTTTGAATTTGTTTACTCAAAAGTGTACACCATTTATCATCTTTATGTTGTTTTCTTTTATAAAATTTAGAGATATTGTTGTCTATAAATTGATTTTTGATCTCAAAGACAATATTTCAATGAGAGGATAAATAGATTATCAGTTAATATCAACTTTATATATAAAGAAATCCGGAATGGGAAATCTTGAAACAAATATGATTAGTTCTTATTCAGATGATCGGTGTGCAACAAGCATGGGATGTGTTAATTCATTACATTTATTATGGTTGTCAGCCCGCAATGATTATCTTAGAAGAATGATATAGGGACTCCCATATCAATAGAGGGGTTCCTCTAATAGGATGAAATAGGGACATTATGAAGTAAAACTTAAAAACCCCTTATCCATAATATTTTCATAATACCCAAATCACCCTTCATTAATATGTTAATTATCTTAATTAGTGAAAATTTAATTAAGCTAATCATGGTTAATTAAACTTAATCTTTGACTAACACAAATTGAAATCAATTTTTTTTTTTTTTTTGATTTGTAATTTAGGGATGAAAAACTAGATGAAATGTGAGAAAAAAATTCGTTTTTTTTTTTAAACCCTAGTTTTTGATTCAATTAACCATAGTAACCA
>JAJJMC010003761.1:3798466-3849759 GCA_023531435.1 Papaver californicum | reverse complement strand
TCTTTTTTTTTTTTTTTTTTTTTTTTTTTTTTTTTTTTTCTGTTTTTAGTGTCTGTTTTTAGCGTTTTTTGTTGCTAGTTTTTTTCTATCTGCCACGGGTTAACCCGCGAAATAAACCGAACCCGCCCGACCCGCCTCGGGTTGAAACCGACCCGACCCGCCTGTGGACGGGTTGGTATACGGTTTTGGATATCAAAACCCGCCTCTAGACGGGTTGGTAGTTGGTTTTACCCCAAAACCGACCCGCCCGCCCGTTGTGCAGCCCTACTCATCGTTCACAAAAAGTTAACTTATTTATTTTTATAAGTCATTTTTCAAATTATGTTTCCAACCTAATTTCTGATAATTTTTGCTTATAAAAGACGAAAAATTGCTTCTAATAGTGTATCCAACCAACCTCCTAAAGATTCGCTATAGGGTCTGTTTGAGATTTTGCTTCCAATAATAGAAGACGAGAGGCATACAAATATTGTGGATTTAACTGTATAAGTCAAGTAATAGAATCCGTGGTTCTATTTCGGGCGAGAAATGAAGAGAACGGGTTAAATGGAGAATACCATAAACCTAGCTTTTTAGCCCCCAAAAAACCAATGAAGAATTGACTATCCTAATCCCAACTTAGAATAAAAAGAAAACAAATACTTTTTTTACGGTTATTTTGGGGATAACCCAAACCTAGGTCAGGATATCCCAGCTGCCAAACACGACCATATTATTTTTAGGAACTTCGGGTTTCGGATAGGCAATTCTTTAGGACTATTCTATTGGGATATAAATGGTATGGTACAAACTATAAGACCGCACCGTACCACATTGTTTAATTATAAACCGAACTGTACCATCTATCCAACGGTTTGTCATGCTTTTAATTTTTTAAAAACCGTTGATTTTGGTATGGTTCTGGTTTAGCACAAAACCGAACTAAAAAACCGTTGGTAAAACCGTTAATGTTAGTCGTTAGATTATTTTATGACCATTAAAATATGGTTAACCTTATTAATTTCACTCTTTTCTCTTCACTCTTTATGTTAATCTTTCCATTTTATAATTAGTTGTAATGTGGAAGTCTAATCTCGAACAAGATAATACTGGATTTGGTCAATCAAAATCAACTCCACACTTTATAAATAGAAACAGTTTCATCATTTAATTGTTTGTTTACAAGTCATAGCATTAATTAGATGTCATGTAGATACTCATTAAAAAGAGTACACTACGATAAAAAAAATTAACCGTGTATGAGGCATGAATTATAGACAGTTATTATATCTCACGTGTACTAAATACTAATATTATTTTTATTTTTGAAAAACCAATAATTTGTACGATTTTGTACCAAACCGTTTATAAAATGGTTTGGCATGATTTCAAAAACTTTAAAACTATTATCTTTGGTTTGGTTTTGGTTTCATCCAAAACCGTACAAAACTATACCATGTAGTCTAACTAGGGTATCACTCAGGCTTTCGGCCTGGGCTCAACCGCTCGTGCGCCGTCGGCGCAGTTGCAGTATCAAAATTCGTCATGCCTTTTGTGCGTCCAAATTATTTCGGTTTGTGGGATTTATAGGTAATATGAATCTGTAAATATTTAAATTCATTTTTCTTTTATTAATATGAATCCATAAAAGTTAAAAAATATATTTTTTCCGTCTTAAGAAAAGTGATGTTTTTATTTTTTCAATTTACCTATTTTTAGAGAAAATTTGAAAAAGATATAATTTATTTTTTTATTCAAAATTTATCGAAAGATTAAAAATTATGTGTAAATAAAAATAAAAATATTAAAAATTATGTGTACATGGAAATAAAAATTCTATATCTGTAAGATTAAGAATCACCCCCTCCATCTAAAATTCGCTTATCTTTTTGTGCATGTAATTGCCCATTTTATGGTTTGTACCACTCATACCTCTGGTTGGTTGTTGTAAGAGGAATTCAAACCATATTGACATATTGAATTTACCGTATTGATCGGTCTTCATTTCTAGAGATCACAGGGATCACGTGCACCATTTGTTGAAGGCAAGACTTATACATTGGAGGCTTTCCACATGATATCAGTCGAAACTTCGTGTGGCTCCATTTTCATGGTAGCCATAAGCAGAGTGGCTTTACAATCGGCTCAACCCCTTGTGCACCTTCCGTGCCGGGGACTTTAAGATTTTGCTGAGCTTTCGGCACGCCCACTTCCTTCTCCCTTTACTATCGTTCAGAAAAAACATTTCGACCTTACACACTTCATAATTACATAAGATTATCATGACTTTTGCAATTCCCTAACACGATTGTATATCTTGTTCTTCAAAAGTATTTAGACTATTTTTTTTCCTCTCAAACACCCCTACACCCCCGGCCCCCCCCCCCCCCCCCCCCCCCCCCCCCACACACACACTCATAGGCTTCCGCCAGAGAAGAACATCCTCTAAATGAAACCTCTACTTGATACCTAAGGAGCTGTATGATTTAAACCTCTTATTATCATATTCATCAAAACGAATATTCTCAAGTTTCGTTTTTTCTTTTTTTTTACAATAATATTCGCATCTGGCATTGTACAAATGTAAGTCTCGCCTAAACAAAGCAACGCAGATACATTGGGCAAGACTCGTTGTGCACGTGCCTTAGTAGACCAAGAGTAGTGCATGGCAAAATTATCGTGTTTCAAGGTTCATGCTTAATGATTAGAAATACATGAAGCCTATGCGTGTCTCTATTATTTTTTGCTTATTCTAGGGTCTAATTATCAAATAGTACATTAACATTTTCTCATCAAAAAGAGTTTTTAGCCAAAAAGAAGTTGTTAATCTCACTTCACTTGTACAAAACAACATGAAATCTTAAGTAAAGGCAAAGACACATATGCGAACAACCAAGTGGATGTAAAAAAAGAAAACGATTCCATTGATAAAATTGAGCAAGAAATTACACCAATCACAGATTAAGTAAGTTACACCTTAAGCAAAGAAATTTTAAAAGTAAAAGACAATTAAAACCACAAAAACACTTGCAGACAAATGCAAAAAGCAACCCAAATGATTATGTCCACAATGGTTCCCGGCTTCCTGCTACTATCTAACTATATTTGACCTTAGCATCTCTTTGGGAGCGACCCTTGCTCGTCCAAACACCGCATCTGTCAACTCCATGGCTCGAACACAAACTTCCAACGACTAATCTGATCCCGGTAACCACGGTTACCCATTCCCTCCCAAATAAGTCAAGGCCCTTAAAAAGAAATTTTAACATGCATTGCTTTAATTGGTCTTCAACATCAGTTTATCCTGTGATCCTGTCAGTGTTTAGGCACTTACAACCAATTCTTCAAGGTTTTAGACTTTTCTCTCTGTGATGAGTAAACCCGATAAAAAGGCAACGGAGATGAAGTAAAATCATAAAAAGAAAGACACTATATTGAGAACAGTGCATGGTCTAGCAAATTACTTTGTTATGCACTTCCGAACACCAAGTTCAAATAAAAAATGGAAAAGTGGACTATCAAATCTGAAATATGAGGGCATGTATCTACAAAAGTCTTTCATACAAATTCTATATGTTTAAAAGTACAAACACAAAAATTCATCAACACCTGCAGAGAATGGAAACCTGCTACAATTAATATCAAGCAACGAATGGATTGCTTAATTTGCACTAAATCACAGGCGTTCGTATGCTAGTGCTTGCGTTCTACATCAATTATATATCAAGTAAACTGCAACAGTTACATTATCTATGAGCGATCATGTCTTTGATAGAGAGAACTTGAAAGCAATCAATGAACCAATTACGAACCAGCAGCAAACAAAATAAATTAAAAGTAAAAAACGAAAAATCGAGAATAGCCTTAAAAAAACAAATCTTAATTCTGCATATGTTTGACTGCAACGATTCCGTGCATGGCCATATAATCATATATTTCGCCCCGCAAAATCCATTTTCGCATCTTCAAACTAAAACTAAATAACCTGCACAAAGAAAATGAAATTAGTGATTGAAAAGGAAAGAACAACAACAAACAAAAAGCCTAGAAAGATTATAATTTCATTACAAATGCATATTCGGGAGAGATTGCTTTTGAAACAAAAACCCAAAAAAACGTAATTATCATAAGAAGAAGAATCAAAATGAGAAAATAATGGTAAGTACGCGTGGGCAGGTTTAATAATCTTGAAACCATTCATCTTGCTTGGCCATTATTAATCTGGAACCCATTCATTCTCACAGTCCCATTGTGACTATCAGAAATTTCTGCAATTGAATTTTGCTAATACTTAAAGGGTTAAACAATCGTACCTTGATTTTTTCAGGTCTCAGATTTCTCGCCGGACACTGGTTGTATTCACTGCTGAAGATGGCAAAAAGGATGTAAATTCGTTAATTAACACTAACTCTCGCACACAATCCTAAATCCCAATGCGATGATGACATACTTTTCAAACACAATTTGGAGTAAACCTGGAACAAATATCAACTAAGCCCTTTGAGAATCAAACCAACACGGCCGTACATTTATTCTTTGTATTTACAGGCACATATGTTGTCTACTCCCGCAAAGAAACAAAAAGAAAGAAGAAGCATATAATGATTAAAAATACAACATCGAATACATGAATCCTCAACAAAGAATTGGGTTATAATCAATAAATAAAAGGATTAGGTTAGACTATGCCTTCATGTAATAACCATGATAAAATTACTGATTCTCAAAATCAAACAACATGTTTTAGGATTTTAAAATATTTTTTTGATTCTGAATCGTGGGTTTAATTAGAAATTACAGGTTTTGTTCTCGTATAACAAAGGAAAAACCCAAATTTAAATCAACTCCATCCATAGAAACCTACAATTCAACAAATCAAACCTACAAAAACAAACACCATCAAAAGGGATGGATTCAAAAGAAATAGTCAGAATTTGAAAACCATCAATTGAAAGAATCAAAAACAATGATAACCATGAAAATTAGGGTTAGTAAAAATTTATCTGCTCATCTTGCTCTGAATCTGGTGCTGTGGTTAATCACCATCAATGGAAATCAACATTTCAAGGTTGAGTTAAGTTTACGAAACTGAATTGCGGAGGGGATCCGGAAAGAAAATGGTAGGGAAAGAGTATTGAACTGTTGGAGACGTTCACTCAACGACACGTTTTAGTCTTCAGTTATGGTGTTAAAGTTTACTCTTACTGACGGTCAGATTCAAACTTCCCAGCAAATGTACGACAATGATTTATGTCTAATCTAAATCATCTTGGCCCTTCTTTATCTTTCCCAATAGTAAATCCTGACCACCCTTTGTCTCCATTGGCAAAGGACGGTGGAAGATCAAAAAAATCACTTAATGGACGGTGAAGATGCATCTATGGTGAGCCCCACACCACGGTGCTTTACTATTATTGATTGTCTCTATCCAAATACAGTGTTGCTGTGTTTTTCATTTCTTTTCGAAAGCATAGAATGTTGATGTGTTGCATGCTCAATCATTCAACCCTTTATGGTTCTTGCTGGCTCTTGGTCAAAACTTCGACTCCTCTTCATAATACCAACGAAAGGTATGGCCCACATCTCATTAGCATATGCCCAATGAATCTTCTATTGCCGATCAGCATTTTCTTATAGGGATTCGGAATACCCAAAACAGTTCCCTCCGTATCCATCAAACAAACTCCTGTTACCTGTAATCTATGGTTTACATTTTGCCACGTAGCAAGTAATGTTTTCCGAAATTTATTCTAAAACTTGTATATGTGGCGGAGCTATATCGTAAAAAGGGAATCGTGTTGAAAGAGATCTGAGAAAAACTCCATTCATCCCCCTTGCTTGTTTGCTTCCTTCTCCAACCTTCAAACGTAAGAGATTTCATTTTAATATTCTATTTCCCACGTATATGTATGCCTGAAATCCTTCTCTTCTCTTGTTAGCTTCATAGGTTTGTATTAGTGAATTTTATTTTGCCGTTTTTGATTGAGATTTAGGCTTATTTCTTTTAGGGTTGTTAATAGATTTGTATAAAGGTTGTTCCTTTGGTTGAATCATGAATTTTTATGCAAGGGTTTTGTTTTTGTTTTACTCATTGAAATTTGATATGTGATTATCATCTTTTCGTTGTGTTTGGTATGTTGTTTTAAGCTGGGTAATTATGTTTATATGCGGAGTTGTAGATCATGGCATATCCTTAAATATTGTTTTTTTTTGCATAATTGTCTAAAAGCTTAACTCTTTTTCCTATTCTTACTGAGTTTTTATGTATAAGCATAACTAACTGTTTATGTGATAGCCATGATATGTTTTCCGAAAGATATGGTTTTCATCACAGTTCATATTTTCAGATTGAAATATCAATGCATAAATTGTTAACATTCTTTTTGCGTATTTATGCGATACTCTGTGATGTTATATTCGTATGTTTCGGTTTTCCTAAAGTTTATATTTTCAGATTGAATCAATACTTTATTATCTTCAATTTGTTTGCATAAGTTATTTAGGTTTTTGTGTTCTTATTTGTACTGTTTATGTCTCCAGCTTTGACAACTGCATCTTCATGAATTCAAGAAGTATTGTGGCATCCGCTGTTTCCTGTGAATCGGGAAACAAGAACGACTTCCTCTGCTGGGTTTTGATCTGCTTACCCTCTCAATTTCTCGGTGCACGAATTGCATTTGTAAACTTCCATTTATTTAAGGCTGTTGACAGAAGTCCTTCATTTGTTCGCATCTTGGAGTCTATTGGATAAAACCATTTGTAGAATTACCTGATTTTTGAACCCACTTCTATAGTTGTTGGTTTCATTTATCTGGAGAGAGATGGTTACCTCCCAAATCCCCATCCCGACAAAGACTCGCACATCCAAGCCCTTCCTGGATCAATTGCTTATTCCTATTGGCCCTCCTGATGTTGTCCACTCTGAGTACGAAGAATTTGATTTCGGTGACGTATTTGGCGCTGCACGGACTCAAGACTCAATCGAAATATTTGCTGAGAATTCAGTATCCGCATTGGATGGGACCGAGTTAGTTTAAGATGATCCAGATGTTATTTATTGACGATCACGTTCATTTGTGGGGCCATCATCATATGTTAGTCATTCGCTGAAGCTTAACAAGCTAACTTTACACGACATGGAGGAGTCATTGGATTTTGAAGAGTGTCTTAATGGGGAACCATTGGGATAATTTGACGAAACTTCTGTTAATGAGGATGTTTTAGAGGAACCAATTGAAAGTGTTGACTGTGACCCCAGTGATATCAAGGGTGTCGGACTTGAGGATTTTGAACTCATGAAGGTAGTTGGGCAAGGTGCATTTGCAAAAGTATTTCAAGTGCGAAAGAAAGGTACATCTGAAATATATGCAATGAAGGTTATGCGTAAGGATAAAATTATGGAGAAGAATCACGGGGAATACATGAAAGCTGAGAGGGATATTCTAACAAAAGTTGATCACCCTTTCATTGTGCTACTCAGATACTCTTTTCAGGTACTGGCTTTGGTAATCATTCCCTTTTTGGAATCATTTCTACAAACATGTCATGCGATTCTAAATTTTTGCAATGTCAATTGAGTTTTATAATATGATAGAGGGTGTTGTAGCTTTTTATGAGAAATTGGTTGCAGAAGAAATGAGGGAATTTACTAAGTAGTCTTATTCTCAAAGCCATCATGTGTTATTATGCGATATCAGTCTTTGAAGTTTTCTGTAAGACTGCAACGTAGATGCTTACTTTTTTAGGGGATTTTGCTCGCCTAAACATTTTTAGGAGACCCTGGAGACTTATTGTAACACTGGAAAACATTGAGTTGGAGTCTCTCTTAGTGATTCACTTGTTGGTCATTCCCAAACTGCATGAAATCTATGCTCACTGTTATTGCAAAATATTAATGTAGGAATTTTATTGAGCTTTCCCTACAATTTCGGTCATTAAGGTTGGTATCATTTGTCATGCAGACCAAGTATAGACTGTATCTTGTTCTGGATTTTGTAAATGGGTGACATCTGTGTTTTCAACTATACGACCATGGGCTCTTCAGGTATATATTTTTGATTGGTTCACTTTTAGGTGTTATTGATGATGCCCAAGGGTTTAAGTAATTACCGATTGAATTTGTACAGAGAGGACTTGGCTCGTATATATGCTGCTGAGATTGTTTTGGCTGTTTCTCTCATTCATCCCAATGGATAATGCATAGGGATCTCAAACCAGAACATTCTTCTTGATGCAGATGGTCATGTAAGATCGCTCTTTCTCTCAATAGCACAAACACATGCATATCTCTTTCATCTTTTATGTCTATACCTAAGACTTGTATCATCGCTCCCCACTGAGGTTTCAGTTGTTCTTGGATACTAGGTTATGTTAACTGATTTTGGTCTGGCTAAACAATTTGAAGAGAATACAAGATCAAACTCCATGTGTGGAACCTTAGAATACATGTCCCCAGAAATTGTTCTTGGTAAAGGCCATGAGGCTGCAGACTGGTGGAGCGTCGGAATTCTGCTGTTTGAAATGCTAACTGGGAAGGTGATTGTTCTTCTGTCTACTTTTATGTGTTTTTGTTAGCTTTCTGTGTAGTGCATTAGTCACATGTTAATCCACGTGATACTTTGGGCTGATTAGTAACACATCTAGGCACTGAAGGTGATTAATCAGGCATTACGCGTATGTTATGTTTCAACTTTGACCGTGGTTCCCCTTTAGATGGAATTTTTAATGAGCTACTTTTAAATATCGGGGTAAGATCTGTCTCTCTTATATCTGAATTCCGCTGTTTACAACCTTGCAGCCGCCTTTCTGTGGTGGTGGCCGGGACAAGATTCAACAGAAGATAATAAAGGATAAGATGAAGCTGCCTGGATTTTTGACCGGTGAAGCACATTCCTTGTTGAAAGGGGTAAGTCTTTGCTGCGTTAAATTTTGTGTTTCTTTACCATCTATAACCTCTATGCCAAATATCTGTAGTTTTATCCCGTCTTCTGTGTAATTCTATTCATGTGTGTTTCTCTTTCTTCCATTTCAGTTACTGCAGAAAGAAGCGAACAAGCGCCTCGGAAGTGGTCCTGGAGGGAGTGAGGAGATAAAGCGTCACAAGTGGTTCAAGGCAGTCAACTGGAGGAAATTGGAGGCCCGAGAAATCCAACCTAGTTTCCTCCCTGAAGTTGCCAGTCAACACTGCATCGCCAATTTTGATGAGTGCTGGACAAACATGCCTTTGTTAGATTCTCCAGCTGCCAGCCCAAAACCAAATGAGATGTACTTCAAAGACTTCACTTATGTGAAGCCTACTGCAAGTCATTTTTTTCAAAAGAATGGCTCTTTCAACTAGGATACACCCTATGATTCTCATCCCAACCTTTGCTGGATGATACATGTGGCTTCCAATGTACTAATTATAAATCCATAAATTTCATTTCTATCTAGATTCAGATCGTGGTGCAAGGCCGGTCATGAGAATCTCTTTTCTTATCCCTCACCTTCCTGCATGTCTGTGTAAACTTTAAACCATCAATGAAATCGTTTCAGTTTTCTTTTCATTTCCATTTTGTTCATGGAAACCGCTTAACGTACAGTAATCAAGTTGGATAGGCCTTAGAGATACAGTGGCTTGTATATAGTAGTGTTAGAGTTTATGGCTTCTTCTCTAATTTAATAAAGACAATATTTATTTTTACCTTTTCTTGCTTCTTAAAAAGTAAAAACCTTGAACTAGCCATGGGATTTTCTGGTTTTAATTTTAAATATGGAAGAAGATTTGATAACTCTCGGTAGGGCTTTTAAAATCCTTGTATTTTTGGTGTTTGTATTTTTGGTGTTGATAAGAATTATTTTAGGGCTATATATAAGATAAAATAGTGTCATTATGTAGTAATTTCCTCTCATCTTTTATCCATCTATTTTATGTAATGGTTAATCTACCCTTAATTAATTAATGTTAATGTTGGTTAATTAGTTAGTTAATATTAATTATAGATTATAATGTTAGAAAATGAAAAAGACTTAGATGATGATTTTATACCGTCGACGTCCCAGAATCGGTAGATAATGTACACTCTGAACTGAAATTCATTACAATCGAAAGTTTTTGTAAGATCAATTACTACCGATTGTAATGAATTTCAGTTCAGAATTGAATATTTTCCAATCTCCGATTTTATTGTTCTTCCATAATCGGTAGTAAGTGTAAACCTATTTATCTACCGATTATATCAGTAGCCCCAAAAATATTTGCTCAATGATTTGGAAAATGTTAAAATGTTGAATTTGTATATTATCACAATCGGTAGTTTAGGCGAGTAATTTACCTACTGATTGTCCTAGCAGACCCAAAGA
The DNA here is from genome assembly GCA_023531435.1 of Papaver californicum. Lineage (NCBI taxonomy): Eukaryota > Viridiplantae > Streptophyta > Magnoliopsida > Ranunculales > Papaveraceae > Papaver > Papaver californicum. The sequence continues at coordinate 3,839,439 of JAJJMC010003761.1, read as the reverse complement.
TAAAATTGTCCAAATTTTGAAAATGTAGAATTTAGTCCTACAATTATAATCGGTAGGAAGGGGTTTACATTATCTATTGATTATAATTGTATTTCCTCCAGAAGGTTGAGTAAAATGAACCTAGTATAATCGGTAGTATTTAGATAGGGTTTATCTACCGATTATATTACTTCTGACAAAAACAAGTTAAATTTCCATAACCGGTAGATAAAGATAAACATTTACTTCCGATTATAACCAAACTCTGAGAATATTTGAAAATTTCTCATAATCGGTAAATAAAGTTAAACAATTACACTTGGACTTAATGAACTCATAGCTTTCAACAAATGTGAATTCTTCTCCTTTTTCCTGATAGTAGTGCATTTTTGCGAGATCCTCCTACACAAGCATAGAACAAAAAGAATATAATTCATCAAGTTTACTATGTTATTATTGGAAAATCTTATAACTTAGCTTATGTAAAAGATACTTACAAATTGTTGGATCAACAAGCCTAAATGGGTGTGGTTAAAGATCCGTTGTTGTATAGCTATATAATCATCTATCCCTATTCAGATAAGTTGGTACCTATCGTGAATTTGTTCAAAAGATCTTTGCTTTGGATTTTCATAATCTCTCATATATTTAATGTAGATCCTCCCCCAAAAGGTTTCGGGTGCAACCCTTCCAGCTATGACATCTTCATGTAGGGTTTCGTTATACCATGTTTTGGTTATAGCCAAATCTTCAAATGTTTCCATGCTTGTAAGTAGAGGTATGAAGTGAGTTACAAAAAGGAGATGATTAAATGAATTTTGTAGATTGTATGAAGCTAGGTGTGGTATTTGGTTGAGAAAACTAGTGTATTTATAGGATAATTTCAAAAACTAGCCGTTGATTGTACTTTCATTCTAAATAATTGCACAACTTCCTCAACTATCAATAGTCATAAAAGTAAACAATCATCGGTAGATAATAGCATACTATAACTACCTATTACAACTACATAGAGAGATTTCACGGCTAGTATTTCTAAAAAGTTACTACAAAGAGTTTAATCGGTAGATACTAGAACAATATGACTACCGATTGTATATCTATGTTCATTATTCCATGATTCAGCAACATCGACGAACCTTAAAGGGGTTGAATCTATCCATCACCTTAAAAATGTTGAAATAAGCTTCATAATGGTAATTTGATCGTTTCCATCATCGCCATTCCTCTAGAGATCTCGTTATAACTTCATCATTAGTTTCACCCCTCAAACGATATTGATTGACAAGATAAGCTAAATTCACATACGGATCAACTTCATCGCTTATGCGATTAAATCAACAACAAAAAATAAACTCTATTGCGGTTATTGGGGTTACTGGTGTCAATGCAGAATTTTTCGTGGATTCTCTCTAAATAACTCATACTCATTACACCATTTTCAAATCGTTCTTCTCCCCGTCTCGGATAAAATTGCACATAGCGCGTACATAGAGATAATTACGTGTACTCTGCAGTACTAACAATATACATATCAACGATACCACTTTTGAAGATTATTACTTTGATATTGGAGAAGTAAAACTTAATGGTGATGTGTGTATGAAAATCAAGACTCCCTATTTATATAGATTAGAGTCCTAATGTCTCTTTCTTTTTACAAAATAGCTGTTGGGGAGAAGTGTAACAGGAGTGTAAAGATAATGTGGTTCAAAAGTATGAAAGTTAAGTGTAATCGGCAGTCACGGGTTTACAATGTCTACCGATTAAGTGAAATCGGTATAAAATGATGCATACTATCTACCGGTAAGATAAAAAAAATCATAAAACCAAAAGTCTGTCTCAATGGTATAATCGGTCGATAAGTTGTTTACTTATCTACCGAGTAAAAGCGAAAAACCCACAGAAACCCAAGTAAGTTTCAATGTTTTAATCGCTACATAAATAAACAACTTTGCTACCGATTCCTTTCAATCAATAGAAAATGAAGATTACTTACTACCGATTAAAAACCAAAAACCACCAGAAAACCCAAATATTTTTCAATAGATTAATCGATAGATTGAAAAAAAACAACAACTACCGATCAAAATCCAAAAAACAGCACAACTCTTCCATCAAATTTCAATGGCATAATCGGTAGATAGAAAACTAACTTTTCTACCGATGATTGTTAATCAATAGTAAATGATACAATTTATTTACCGATTATAAGAAAAATCCAAAACGATAACATGAAATCATTCATAATCCATAAAGAAAACCCATTCACATGTTTTAAAGATAACCATTCATGAGTTATAAACATAATGTAAGAACTTAAAATCCCAAACAACCTTTCAAAACAAAATAATCCAAAAGATAATATAATGCAATGTCTACCAAAAACATAGAATCATAAAGGATTAAACAACTATCCTCGGCCTCGCTTACCATGAACACGACCACGACCATCATTGCCACCATCATCTTCACCACCTTGGGGATAAGCGACATTCTCCTAATTTGCGGCGCTTGAGGAACCCCGATCTCTTTTGGCCTGCAATGTTGGCTTCAACTTCGGCTTGTGAACTTGTTTTTTCCCAAACTGAATGTCATAAGCTTCATTGTCAATATTATCAACTAGATTTTTTTGCTCCATTTGCTTCTCAATTGACAAATGAACTCTTGACTTGATACATGCGGCCATCTTCTTGCCTAAAAACACAAACCGATTTTTCTTTTTTCATGCCACAAAATCAAACAATGAATACTTGCAACATTGAGACGTAATATTTAAATGAAGAGAAAAGAATAATAAGTACCAGTTTATTATAATCGGATGCTTTGTCTTTGATGATACAAGTATAGGAAGTCTGGCCCTTTCCTTTATCCTCTCGGATCACACGAAGATGAGAGACTTTCTGGTACCACTACATATACCTCGGGTCACAGGTCTCCCAACGTCCAGCATAAGTGTATGCATGTGGTTCCAATGCTTAACCGATAGCCTATATATGTGAACTACCTTGAGAGAGTCTTTAGTAGACTCGCACTCGTCTTTATCCACGAAAAACTGTTGACCAATGTGATGCTTTGGTTCGTCTTGTACATAATCGTGTTGTCGCATCACCCTTGATCCATTGTACAATATATATCTTGTGGGGTGCCACAACGGTCCGAAGTACAAACAGAGATCAGACCTGATTGCAATATGCCGTTCAACACGGTCTTCCTTGTATGGATCAAAGACTACATCTGCGGCCTTCATCGAGTCTAGCTTCACCCTCGCATCTATCAACTCCTGCTCCTTACTCCTAGAACGGATGTTCTAAAAGTGGTATTTTGTTCCTCTCGGCTCACCTTTTCTCCATTATACATTTTCATCGGCCAACTCCAATGTTGGGAAGTGGTCATAGATCCATGTCTTTATAAATAACAAAATAAATATAAGAACATTGATCCTTAGAATACAAAAACAAAACATGTAAATAGAAGTTAAGAAATTACCTGTAGTAGGCTCACATTCCCGGCAATCTGGCTAGTTAGTTGCTTCGATGCCTTTCTCAACTCCTTTATCAAGTACGCGAGGCAAGCAGTACCTCACGCATAATCACAGACTTTGTCTAGAGGATGCAAGAGCTGTAAGAGGTTGGAGTCGACCCTGTTGCCGCTATTGTCGAGGAAAATGACATATCCCAACAGATACAGAAGATACGCCGTGGATGCCGCCTCCACTTCGGCATGACTCAACTCTCCAATCTCTTCTTTCGCCTTGGTTCCGTTGAAGTTATTCCTCAAGTCGACCAATTTAAACTGCCTTGTCGGGTAAGAAAAACACCTCTTGAACTCATCCTCCGAAGTTGCTTGGTCCCAACCAAAACACTTGTTAGTGTAACTATTAAGATCCTTCCATTCCAACTGCTTCACGTAATTTTCCTTCACAGTCGTACCCTGGTCCGATAGACTCAGAATCTGCACAACATCGTCTGGGGTAATCGTCATCTCGCCAAACGGAAGATGGAAGGTATCAGTTTCCCCATAAAATCTCTCCATAAAGACTGATATCGGCACCTTGTCATGGTGTAGCATTGAATTATCGCCTGCAGTAGCTAACCCAAAGTTATGTATAATTTCCTTGAACCTTTCACATTCATCATCTAAATCCCAATCATGCATTTTAGTTGGTGCGGCTGTAGCTTTGAGAAGACGAACCGCATGAGTGTGATCCTATCATACACGACGGATAACAAAATAATTAGAACGTTACGAATTCGACGAATAAAAAGTAAATTGATTAAGCAAAAGATTCAAATTATTACCTCGGTGGAATAGATGACCTTGGCCCAGGAGTCTTTATAGCCAAATAGCATTTCCCCTCCATCACTTGGTAACCCAGGGGTCACGCCTTCTGGAATACCCTTCATCATCGGGGGTGGGGGGGTGGGTGGGGGGTGGGGTGGGGGTGTCCTCTTTCCTTCTTGATTTCCTTCTTTTTACCTTTCTCTTTCCCTTTATCTTGTCCTTCTCCTTCAGTAGCACTTGGTTATCCCACATGTACACTTGGTTGACTAGGTTGTAATTGCGTTCCATCTTCGATAGAGATTCCGGGAGCGCTCTTCTCTCTTCGTGCATTAGCCGTTAGTCTTTGACCCCCAGGACGACGAAAATGTGCAACAACACCTTTATCTTGGACTTTCTTAGCTCGATTTGGTCCTATAATCAAAACAAAGAGCAATCAAGTTAAGTTAATAGTTTTCAGAAAAAAAAATTGACTGACATTTAATGAATTTTACACATAATAATCGGTAGAAAGTATAGGAAAATAACTTCCGATTGCTCATAATCGGTAGTACGGGTTCTCTATTATCCTTCGATTAAATACATTCATAAGGTAATGTCCTATATTAACTACCAATTAGATTTCATTTTTAGACAAAGAACTCATGGTTTTTTAGGCTAGCACAATCGGTAAATAAATAAACACCATTACTACCGATTATAATGTAGCCCCTATTTTTTTTCATTTTCGAACATTATAATCGGTAGTAAGTGTTAGTAATTATCTACCGATTATGTGAATTCTATCATCTTCTACAACCCTAAACATCCAAAATAATCGGAGAATAAAATTTAAATTATCTACCGATTAAAACTTCAAAATCTCCATAAGAAATATTACCAGTTATGATCGGTAGACATGAGTAATAATTATCTACCGATTATGGTCGATGTTCTTGAGGAATGAAGAACATGACTATAATCGGTAGATAAATTCAATGTCTAAACTACCGATTATGTCAAATAACCGAAAACCTTAGAAATTCTAGTGATGATTTCATTCAGTTCAAACAATATAAACCCAAATAATGGTAAACCCTTACCTTATTGGAGCCATTAGATAGTGCTGGAGAGGTTGATTGTCAGAATCAGTCTTCGTATCTAGATCATCATCTACGTGTTCTTCATCTTCTTCACTATGTTCTTCAACAATCTCTTTGTTTTTTAATCTCTCCACAAAATTTAGCCGGTTAGTATTATCAAATTGACGCCTTGTTTGTTTCGATCGAGCCATATTTATATCGAAGAATCGACGATGATTTGGTACGGCGATTATCGACGATACGATTAATTGGTTTCGAAGAAAAATAACGATGGGACTTTTTTAATTTCAATCAGTAGTTAGAGAAGATGAGAGAAAAAGAATAGAAATCGACAGAAGAATGAGAATGAATTTGAAGAGCTTAGTTAGTTTTTATATTAGTGAAAGGGTATAATTGGTTTCTTACCACCATTTGGACATCCCATTAAAACTGGACTGAGTATAAATAAATATTCCCAAAATAATTGTTATCAGCCCTCAAAGATGCAAGGTTTAAAATACCTGGCCATTTTGAGGCTACCCAAAACCAATTTGGGGCTACTATTTTAAACCCATCCCATAGATGTGGCTATGGGATAACCTAGTGGTATGTAAAAATGCTTAAATACCCTCTCAGTAATCAAACAATTACCATTAACCCTTTCACTAATAAAATATTAAAAACCTAAACTTTTACCATTCTCACCTTTTTCTCTTCCGATTCTCTCTGTTTTCTCTTCTTCTTATCTTGTTTTCAAACTACCGATTGTGGCACAATCCAATTCATCGTAAACCTATTAATCATAAACCAATTCATCGTGTAATCGTAAACCAATTCATCATCGTAATTATAATCTAAAGATGGCAAGAAAAAAGCAAACAACCCGTCAACCTACTAATACTAACTGGCCGAATTTTACCGAGAGAATAAGAAATAGAGAGATCGTTGAAGAACATAGTGAAGAACACGAAGATGGTGACCTAGAAACGAAGACTGATTCCGAAAATCATCCTCTCCAGAACTTTATAATGGCTCCAATAAGGTAAGGGTTTACCATTATTTGTGTTTATTTTGCTTCAATCGAATGAAATCGTCAATAGAATATATAAGGTTTTAGGTTATTTGTCATAATCGGTAGTTTCTTGTTTGGATTTAACTACCGATTATGTTAGTGATGTTCATGAACATCATGCACAATCGGTAGTTATGCTTAGTCATTAACTACCGATTATATTCCTGGACATAAATTTAGGCATAATCAGTAGTTTCGTATAGGGTTAAATTCTCGATTATAAAGTTAGTGATTCCTCAAAACATACTACATAATCGGTAGTTATATTTAGTCACTAACTACCGATTATATTCCTGGGCCAACTTTACACATAATCGGTAGTTTCGTATAGGGTTAAACTCCCGATTATGAAAGTTAGTTATTCCTCAAAACATACTACATAATCGGTAGTTATATTTAGTAACTAACTACAGATTGTCCTCCTGTACCAAAATTTACACATAATCGGTAGTTAATTTTTTTTATGTAACTACCGATTGTATGTCCCTAGATTAGACTTTTCTTTTCCATTTTTTATGCACAATCGGTAGATAATGTAGAGCCTGAGCTACCGATTATGCACAATAGGTAGTTAATTTGTTTTTTTGATTAACGATTATGAACAATCGGTTGAGTTTAATGTACTTTGTCTACCGATTATGTAGTGATTAAACGGTGTCTTGTTGGAAAAACTCTTGTGGTTCAGGTTCATGGTCTATAAAAGGGTCTAGATAAAACATTTTCATAGGTTGGATTTCCTCATAGGCATGATCAACAGGATGAGGTTGTAATGTCTGGAAAAAGTCAACTAAGAACTTAGAAGCACATAATAATAACCTGAATACTTGTGGATCCTCAAAGTCAATCAGATTTGACTCACACAGTTGACTACTATGAAGGTGGTCATTCTTAAGTAAATGTGTCGATTCCCTAAAGTAATTAGGTTTAGTCTTAAAACTTAATAAGTGACACATTTGAAATTCTAACGTTCCCACATATGGAAGAAAATATTTTGGTGAGAAAACAAAGTCAATCTGGGTATCATCGCCTAGGTAAACCACATCGACCAGAGGATGGGTTTCTAACAACTGAACTTCTTTATGGACATGATTAGGTTCAGGAAACAGTTCTTGAAGATAATCTCTTAATATGGTAGAGGCACAAACATCAAGTCCCAAGTGAGGGACTTCTAAAAGAGTCAAAGGTAAAGCACATGGAGAATGATAATCACCCCCAAACTTAGAATTTTGGGTGTCTCTAGATAGACTAGTCACAATTTCCTTAATTTCTAGATCATCAGATTCTCGAAAATTGTCAATTGCTTCTTCTAAGTTATAATCAAGTGGTGCATCCTCACTCATATTTAAAATCTCTACGGGTCTATCTTGGTTATCTACAACTATTTTTTCTAAATCGTTGGACTCTAAAACAGTATTCTCAGGATAAACCCATTCCTCTAAAGCATTATCGATTTCAAAACAAGAGAGTTCTACATCGTCTAAAACAGTGGTATCTCTGGTCAAATCCTCTTCCTTTTGAATAGGTGAATGATCATTAAAATTATTTGGATTTGAACAAGAAATAACACTATCATCATGAAGCACAATTGGAGTGACAGTTTCCTGATCAATCTGCCTGTATATTTCAAGTTCTTCATCAACACTAAACTCATCATCATAATAACATGAAGATGTTTGAACCTCGTCTAAATAAGTAGTGTTACCAATTCTATCCTCGTCCTCTTGACTAGGTGAATAATTATCAAGGGTAGCACTATATTGGCAATTAAGATCATTTTGAGCAATATTATTATTTGCAGACATTTCATTCACACTTAATACAAACCTTTTTGTACTCTCAGTCAACTCCCTGAGGGATTCTTTTAGAAAATCAAATGGATCATAAGGGGTACTGGTTTGCAACTGCTCATTGATTCTTCTAGAGGCATATTAGGTTCATGGGGAGTACTAGATTGCATCTGCTTTAGGGCATCCCTCCAAGATAACGAACTCAAATCATCATGGGGAGTACTAGATTGCATTTGTTTTAGGGCATCCCTCCAAGACAAAGAACTAGAATTTTGCTCACTTTCATGTTTATAAGACGGGTGTATGTACGAATAGTAATTGGGATCACCTTGGTATGAGTAATAGCCTCCAAAAGGTTGGTGGTGATCCCGATTACTATCCACACAATGTTGATAGTATGGATAGTGTCTATTTTGAAATTCAGTCGGATATTGTATTGGTCCTCATAATTTTAGGCATTTTCTAAAAAATAAAAATTCCTAATTAAAAAAAATCTATGAAAATAAATGCCGACTTGAAGGGGTTTCTAACATTCACAAACAAGGCCGACTCAACCAAATCAAACCTATTGAATCTAGCAAACAAAAAGCATGATGGATCCACTTAGATTGTTTCTAGACCAACTTCTATTCTTTCAAAAGGCAACTGGTTACAATTTTAGCAAACCTCTTAGAACGATCCGAATTAGATTAAGTCGAAGAGAAACAGGATAAGCTCTAAGGAGCTTTGATAACCATGTCTCTTTGGCACTTTTCCCTGGGTTACAAGGCGGCTCTAATCAACTTAAAATAATCTTCCTGAACTTCGAGTTAGGCTAATAAAGTAACCAATACAGTCCTTTTGAACGATTTTCCAATAAGCTCGATACCCTATAGGTCTCTTTCTAGTCAAAATTTTAAGGCTTTAGGTTCACGTTTGGTAAGGTGTTCCTAAAGCGGGCAAGAAGGAAACGGTGATGAAATCCGAGTCCTTATCTTGTATGGCCAGTTCTTGTCCTTTACTAGAAAAGTAAGTCCGTTTTCAATTCCTCAACATATATGCATACGAAGGAATACAGTAAACCCACTTGCAGGGGATTCGTGGGTTGATCGAGTCTTACCTCCCGTACCAGACGGGGGATGATTCGGTTGTAGTCGACTCGGGCCACCGACTCCTGTGTCAGTGTGCGAACCCGAGGGGCCGAGACAATAACGTAATTGTCGTCCTTCCCTGTAGCAATTTATATTCAAATAATACCCTTCTGCAGGGTTTAAAAATAATAAAATGTCAAAAGTCCAAAAAAAAAATGTCAAAATAAAAAATTAAAAAATTTACAGAAATAATAAAAATCCTAATACACTTTTCTAAAAAATAAATAAATTTTATAAAATAAAATCTAATTAAGAAAAATCTTCGTCTTCTTTTTCGTTCTTTAAGCTTTAACTTTTAACTCCAAGTCTTTAGCTTTAATTCCAAGTCTTTGGCTCACTTTCTTTTCGATCCAAAATCCAACATGTAGCAAAAAGAGAAATACCAAAAGAAACGTAAAATAAAACAAAGTAAAATAATAAAAATAAAAATAAAACCTAAAACTAAATCTAAAACTCTAAACCTAAAAACAAGTCCGCGTCGGCGGCGCCAAAAATTTATGTGATTTTTAATATAATGGTAAAAGGGTTTGATTCTCGGACTTGTGAAGATTTAATTTATAGACCTAATTTTTAATTACTAAAAAAATAAATAAGACTAAACAGATTTGATTTTAAAAATATATGGAAGAAAACTAGGGTTTAAGATTCCACCACTCACCAATACTTCTGTGATATGCCTAACAATTCTATGCTCAATTTAATCTAAATATGCCAAAAATAGGTTTTTAAAGAATAATTGTAAATCCTAAGCATGAGACATCAAAAGCAGTCAACCCAGCATGACTCATCAAAAGAGAACACAACTATTTAAGAAAAACCATTTTTTTCAATTTTAATCAAGCAATTAATAATAAAAGAATTGTAAAGAAAATATAGATAAAATAGACATACCACTTAATTATTGGAAGAAAGGCTTCCTCCGTCACCCCAGTGATGTTGATTAGCTCATTATAATGGAAACGCACTCAAAATATAGTTTCATTGCTCGAAAAGTGCTTACAATGGTTAAAAAGACGTAACACAGAAGTTTTGAGACGCTTAAAAGACAGTGAATGGTTCGGGGTGTTACAGGAGAATGAAAAGGAAACAGGAAAGAAGAACGGACAGATACTGCGGCAAAGAAACGACTGCCGAAGCAGCTGCGTATACGACAGTATCAGCGACAGTTTCCTGATGATGTTTTCTGCACTTCGTCTTCTTCTTCACGAACAGAGCTTCTTCTTCCTGATTTTTTTTTCGGTGATCCAAACTTAAGCTTTCTTGGCTTCTCTTTGCTATATATAGTATTGGTAAACCCTAGCAACCTTTGTGAACCGATAAGGAACCAAAAACAAATCCAAATCAACTTGAAATCCCGTGTGAAACCGAAACAGGGAAGAACTCCTTTTCCCGTCCAGATTCGATTTTTCCAAGCAATTTTCTCCGGCTAAAACTCTTTGTTGACGTGTGTTATGTTATCCTTTGAGTGTTTAAACAATTTGAGATAGAAAGAACACGTCAAAACTCCATAAAATTCGGTTACAAAATCATGGAGAAGCTTTCTCAGGTAGCTTTCCTCTTCCCGCCATTTTCAGAATTTCAAATTCTAAAGGAGGTGCCCCCAATCCAAATTGTGGGTGCCTTAATCACTTTGCTGGGTGCCTTTAGCAACTTTTTGAGCCGATTTTTCCACAAATATTTATTTCTCGAAAATACCTACAAAGACATAAAAAGCTATAATAAGTACAAAAACGAACACTATCAGAATAGATAATCGAGTGTAATTTAGACACAAAAATATTTCTATCATTAAGACTCTAATCTATATAAGGAGGGTGACCTCTTCTCGTTTAAGCACCCCCAATACATTTTAACTCTCCAACATCGAAGAAATAATCGTATAGATTAATGGCTCAACCGTTTACGTTAGAGGAAGATTTATCGTTATGTAGGCGCTACGTGCAATTCTATCCGAAGCGAGGATAAAAACGTAGGCAAAATGGTGTAATGAGCATGAGTTATTTGGATAGTGTTCACGGGCATTTTTGTGTTGACACCGGGAACCCCAATAACCTTAATAAAGATGATCTGTTTTGTCGATTTCATTCTATAGGCAGAGAATTTGATCCATTTGTGAATTTAACTTATCTTGTCAATCGATATCGTTTGAGGGGTGAAACTAATGATGAAGTTATAGCTGAATTGCTTTCTCGTCCTCTTTTTAATTTGCCGAAAGGAGTTTCTGATGTAGAAATATATCAAATGATGCTGGACGATTTAGTATGTTCATCAACAATCGGTAGATAAGTGGTTTGCATCACCTACCGATTTAGTATGTTCATCAACAATTGGTAGATTACAATCTACCGATTATTTTAGTGTTATATAATAAGTAGATAAATATCTACTAATTATATTTACCGATGAAACTGCCTATTCCTGGACACATTTTGGACTATAATCGGTAGTTTAAAAAATTCTTAACCTACCGATTATGCATTTTCAAAATGTTAGAATTTTGATAATTTTTGCGATTTTCAATTTGGGGCAACATACATAATCGGTAGTTTAAAAAAATTCTTAGACTACCGATTATGTATTTTCAAAATGTTGTAATTTTGATAATTTTTTCGATTTTGAATTTGGGGCAACATACATAATCGGTAGGTTAAAAAATTCTAAGACTACCGATTATGCATTTTCAAAATGTTGGAATTTTGATAATTTTTTCGATTTTCAATTTGGGGAAACATACATAATCGGTAGTTTAAAAAATTCTTAAACTACCGATTATGCATTTTCAAAATGTTGGAATTTTGATAATTTTTCAATTTGGGGCAACACATTATAATCGGTAGGTTAAAAAGTTCTTAGACTACCGATTATGCATTTTTTAAATGTTAGAATTTTGATAATTTTTGCGATTTTCAATTTGGGGCAACATACATAATCGGTAGTTTAAAATGTTGGAATTTAGGGATGGGTAGTCATAAACCGATTATGTATTTTCAAAATGTTGGAATTTTGATAATTTTTCCGATTTTCAATTTGGGGCAACATACATAATCGGTAGTTTAAAAAATTCTTAAATTACCGATTATGCATTTTCAAAATATTGGAATTTTGATAATTTTTTCGATTTTCAATTTGGGGCAACATACATAATGGGTAGTTTAAAAAATTCTTAAATTACCGATTATGCATTTTCAAAATGTTGGAATTTTGATAATTTTTACGATTTTCAATTTGGGGCAACATACATAATCGGTAGTTTAAAAATATTTAAACTACCGATTACAAATGTTCAAAATGTTAGAATATTCGTACGAACTTAGTGTACATATTTTCTGTACACTCTTGTTACACCAGGCCTCAACGACTTTTTTTTTTTTGAAAAAAAGAGCCGTTAAGACTCTAATATTTATAAGGAGGGTGACCTCTTCTCATTTATGCACCTCCAATACATTTTAACTCTCCAATCTTGAAGAAATCATCGTATAGATTAATGGCTCACCTGTTCACGGTAGAGGAAGATTTATCGCTATATAGGCGCTATGTGCAATTCTATCCGAGGCAAGGAGAAGAACGTAGGCAAAATGTTGTAATGAGTATGAGTTATTTGGAGAGTGTTCACGAACATTTTTGTGTTGACACCGGGAATCCCAATAACCGTAATAGAGCTGATCTTTTTTGTCAATTTCATTCTATAGGCAGAGAAGTTGATCCATTTGTGAATTTAACTTATCTTGTCAATCGATATCGTTTGAGGGGTGAAACTAATGATGAAGTTATATCGATATCTCTCGAGGAATGTCGACAATGGAAACGATCAAATTACCGTTACGAAGCTCATTTCAATATCATTAAGGTGATGGACAGATTCAACCCGTTTAAGGTTCGTCCACGCCGCTTAAGCTGAAGGAAATTTTCCAAGACAGTGTAAAATAATAATTAATATAATAATATAAAACGCCAGGTTTATAAACAGAAACCAAAACCTAATTCTTCTTCTTCTCTACCTATTCACACCTCTTTTTCTTCTCATTTCCTTCTATACCTCTACCTCAACCTATTCACGACTAAAACAACCTCCTTTTCCATTTCTTCTCCTCTACCGATTCTTCTCCTCCCTTTACTCTCATTCTCCAGTGAAAATGGCTCCAAAAACTTTACCTAAACAATCAAAGAAAGGAAAGGAAAAGATGGTGATCGAGGAGTCCAAAATAATGAAATCAATTCGTCAACTGATTCCGACGATATGACCCTCCGACTAAATTTTTTTCCTACACAATCAAAGAAGGGAAATGAAAAGTAAGTTACATCGAACTTTTATGTTTTTAGTCATTACTTTGAAGAAATAATGATATTTCTTTTTTATAATGGGTAGAAATCTGGCAAACTTTATCTACCGATTATGCGTCGAGTTCATCATTCCTGAAGAACATCATGCACAATCGGTAGATATGGCATAATTTTATCTACCGATTATATAATCAGACATATACTGAAAACACTCCCTACCGATTGTGTGTAATCGGTTGATATTTCATAATTTAACTACCGATTATGTGCTTTTGTTTATTTTTATAATAGTTATTGTGTAGTTAGTTAATATTCCATGTTTGGGTATGTTCATTAGGGTTATGGATGAAGATGACGTTCTTTCTCCGTCTGAAAAGGGTGAATTGCTTTCTCGTCCTCTTTTCAATTTGCGGAAAGGAGTTACTCCTAAAGAAATATATCAAATGATGCTGGGTGATCAAGATTTTTCACAAATGATAAGCGATCCTGATTGTGAGTGGAACAGTCCTGACAATCCCCTCAAATACGTTGATATTCCATCTTCGGATGAAGGATCTGAGGAAAAATTTATTCGAAGGATGGAGGTCGATCCGGTTTTTGATCCTCGACTATTTTTTCAGGGAAAAGGACTTCTCCTTCAACCCATACTACAACGAAGCTGGAGAGTACATAGGTCCAGTTGAGGATGATGAAGTTGTTGCTGATCCTAAGGGGAAGGAGAAGAAGAAGAAGAAGCGAGTTGAAACTAGGACCAAGTCGAGAGTAACAAGGAGTAGAAGAATTTCATGAGATCAATGAGATTGATCACTTTGAATTTCTATGATGTGTTTTATTTCGTTTTTTTCGGATGTTATAAGTTTTTTTGAACAAGTTTAATGAACAATATGTAGTAAGTTTATTTGAACAAGTTTTTCTTCGGATGTTGAAATTGTATTATGAAGTTAGATGTTAAGTACAATCTACATAATCGGTAGATAACTATGTTTCTAAACTACCGATTAAATACAATCGATAGTTATTAATTTCCCGTACTACCGATTAACCACAATCGTTAGTTATTTATGTACCATAACTACCGATTATGGCAAGAAAAGTCCTGGATAAAAAAACCATTATAATCGGTAGATAAATTTGATCTTTAAACTACCGATTACAAAGTTCAAAATTTTAAAGTTTAATTCAATTCAGTCTACAATCGGTAGATATACATTTTCAATTTCTACCGATTGTGAAAGATGAAGAGTTAGAAATTTTGTAAGTTTTGAGAATTTCATTTTTGGGGCGACACCTATAATCGGTAGTTATGGTACTTCATTAAACTACCGATTATGAAATCAAAATCCAAAAAGAAATCAATCTGGGAATTTTGTACAATCGGTAGGAATAAAAATCACGAGACTACCGATTGTACAAAAATATAACTCAAATAAATCAATCTAAAACACTCTTAATTTCTATTCCAAAACTATAACTCAAATTCATCATCTAACACTAACTATAACCAAATTAATTAACTGATTAATTAATATTAATACTAATTAAATAAAAATAGATTAACTATTAAAAAAATATATTGACAAAAGATATATTAATATTACTTTATAATGACCTTATTTTATTTTCTTAATCGCTCCAAATTGATTTTGAATAGCCCTTAATTTGGCCTGGTTAAAATAATATTTTGATGGTCTAATATTTTCTTTACTCTTTTGGATATCAAACATCCATGTCTGTTCTTTAGGTTTTTTTTTGTATACCAGTAGATCACTAAACTCATACCATTATTTCAATATATCCTTATAAGGCTGTAACACAGCTCGTTCGTTCCTAAGGATTTCTGAAAACGTTTCTCCTTGTTCACAAATTTTAATCAGGTATGGTGGTCAGCCAAACTCTTACTTTGTTCGGAATCTTCTCCTCTCTTTCCCCTTTTATTTATAGAGATTATCAGATTGTTATTTTATTTAATGAACTCATGTACAGAATATTATATCTACGTTATTGAATTTCTATCTAGGTTTTGTGGAAATCACAACCCCAAGTTGGAAGCTCAAAGAATCCCCGGTCAATCTCAGTAAGTATTCAATTTTGATGAATCTCTGTAGATTAATGGTTTGTTAAATTGTCTCAGTGAACCGAAAGTTGTTTCTTCCAACTTTCATTAATTTTAGTAGGTTAACTGTTCAATGAATTGTCTCATTGAATTAGCAAAGAGCGTTAAATAATCTCCTTTGTGCTTCTCTTTCATTTTGTTAATGTAAATTAAGCAAAAGGATTCCCTCTTCAACAACAATG
This sequence comes from Papaver californicum, assembly GCA_023531435.1. Lineage (NCBI taxonomy): Eukaryota > Viridiplantae > Streptophyta > Magnoliopsida > Ranunculales > Papaveraceae > Papaver > Papaver californicum. The sequence continues at coordinate 3,823,553 of JAJJMC010003761.1, read as the reverse complement.
TTGATGGATAGTGATCTATATATCTGAGTACTGTCACTGTTGCCTTGTTGATGTGATAAGTCAGTGTTGCCTGTTACTTGTTCACCATATTGAAGGGGAGGAGTGCATGTTAGTCTGAGTTAATGAATCACAGAATAGCTTTCAACTTTAATGCATATTTGGTCACTAAGTATAGCTATTGCTGCTGGGTTCCCAAGCTTGTTAAATTTCACAGAAAACCTTGCTCCTATTTATTCTTATAGTACTCAGTTAATTCTCTTCGCTTCTATTTCTTCTTGGTTGTAGTGTTAATATACTGGTGCAAGTTCTAACATGCTAAAATGAGTTCACTTCGTATTGGAGTTTCACATGTGATATTTTTAATTTAAACGTGTCACATGAGAAGATGTTTTCCTTAAAGCCATATATAACACCTACTGTACAATCGATCTAGTATTAAGTTTAATCCATGGCGTTGTTAGGTAATCTCTTTGATGTCTTCAGTCTCAGTAAATTCAAATCAATCTTAATAGCTAAATCAATTCTTCGATTTAGCTTTTTCTCTTACAAAAATAAAGGCCATTAATACATCAGTACATCTGTGCTTATATACAGTGGTCAGGTGTAAAATACAATTTTCTTAATCTACTCAAAATAGAAGCAAAATTTCAGAGTATTGTTAATCTTCCAAATATTCTTTACCTCTTTGGTTGATTGGTGATGAACAGGTTATTTCTGGGTTGTTTTTAAATATCCATATCAAAGAGAACTTTACTATCAGTATGACTTTTAAGACTATGAACTAAACTGATTACTAATGTTCCATAAAAATATTCCAGTGGCATGATGGGGTTGAGCAATATTTATTTGCCTTTAGAGTTTCATTGAAAATAAAATCTCATTTTACTATGGCGTTAAGGTTTGTACCCTGGTTCGATGAAATTTGTCAATGAAATGAAACTCTAAAAAAACAGGCTCTTAGTTTCTTTTGAAGTTGTAGATGTAATTTACCATTGTTAGAAGTTGGTTTTGGGGTTATATCTTCTATTTGTGTTTCTAAAGCTTTCTCATTGTCATCGATTTATGTAATGTAGGCTCCATTTATATTTGTGTATTATGGCATTTGATTTGATTTTATTTTCGCGCAGAAGAAAGTGGTAGACGAGAAATACTCTAGAAGGTAAGATATATTTTTTGTCTTCAGAACGTTACTCATTATATAACTAAGTTACGCTTGCAGTGTGATGGTTATAACACATTGATGATGCTTCAAAAAAAAAACACATTGATGATAAGGAGATTTCCATCAAGTTTAACTCGCTTAATGCATTTTCGTGCTTAGCACGTATTTGCTGCTAGTAAATTTTGCTAACTTAATCTCCCCAACTGTTTCTTTAGTTTTTGGTCATAGTAGTTAAGTCGTAGCAAACTTTAGGCATCGTTTGGTGGAGATGGGGAATCAGTGAACTGAAGACAATAAGAATTTGTTCAAATCCGACCTTTAGATGATAAATGAGAATCCACTTTAAGTCTGTGTATCAATAAAGTGATTTATGTTTTTCGTCCATCTTATCTAAATATGTCTTTTTTATCAATGGAGATGGCGGCCATAACTAGTGAAGAAACAGAGATTGAAGTATTACAGTGTCCAGTGGAGAAGACCATCTCTCTTCAAGATTCTGATGGTGATATTGACCAGGAAGAAGAAGAAGAGGACGAAGAACCTGTGACTCTAGGTTTCCTTGAAAAGCCGAAGAATCTTAATTCCCTCCTCCCTCAGTTCTTTCCTAGCAAGGCTGGAGGAACACCTGTATGTTTTCTGAACCTTTGCGTTTTTAGCTCTTTACTTATGATTTTGTTTATCTTTCTAGTGGTTTTGATATCTTTTCTTTAAACAGGCTTGGTTAGACCCAGTTGATTTACCATCAGAAAGATCTCGTACTTGTGGCATTTGTGGAGATCCTCTACAGTTCTTGCTTCAGGTATTACTTACAGAAATGTGAGGAGAAGAAAAAGAAAAAAATAATGTTGTTAACTTGTATGTTTTAACCGATATCTGATCCTTGATTACTAGGTTTATGCTCCGATCTCTGGAAAGGAGTCGACGTTCCATCGAACATTGTTTGTGTTCATGTGTTCATCAATGACCTGCCTTCTCCAAGATCAACACCAGCAATGGAAACGGCAGCCTGAAAAGCAGTGCCGAAGGTGCTTTTTTGGATGACAATTCTTTTCTTGATTCAAACATTTACTTTAATAATTCTTACTGTTGTAACACTGAAAGTGTTTATGTAGTGTGAAGGTTCTTCGTTGCCAGCTACCTCGGTCAAATGCTTATTACTCAAGTGAGCCTCCGAAATTAGCCAAGATCAGCAGGTCGCCTGGAGTTGGAGGTATCTTGTTATCCTATTTTGTGCTTAGTATCAATAAATCCAATAAAATAGAGTACGCATGCCCTCAAATTTGCAGGATTAGATAACTGTTGTTATTGAATATGAATTTGCTTCTCTTGCTATATAAGGCTGTCATGTCTTTTTATGTTGGCCTTGTTAGCTGCACTTTGTAATTGGTGTGGCACATGGAAAGGAGACAAGATCTGTAGTAGTTGCCGGAGTGCGCGTTATTGTTCTGAAAAACACCAGGTAATTTTGGTCAGTGAGGTCTTTTGGCTAATTTTCCTACTCAATCCTGAAGAGGATCTGTTGGTTTTTCCGTTGTAGGCTGTCCATTGGCGTTCAGGGCATAAACAGGCGTGTAAACATATAAATATCTCATCTCAATTGTCAGAGTCTAGCACCAGTAACGGGAAAACCACTTCGAACCAAGGTTGGTAGTTCAAATGAAAAATTAGTATTTTATTAAGATGATGGAACACAACCACCTTTATGAAGTGTTTGATAGACGAGGCAAACATGGTTATCATCTACACTTTTATTCATACCTGATATATAATGGGACCAAAGCTGGACTCTTGGTCAGCGTCATCCCCTGCCTAAACCGTCAGACTTCTTGATAAAATCTGTGCCTCAAATTTTCTGAGACCTAAAACTTGGGGATGTTTCGTTATTAAGGACACACAGTAGGTGGAAGTATTTGAGAAGTAAAGCTATTCAATTGATAGTTATGACCTGTCAAGTGATTCTCACTAAGCGGGTAGTGTAACATCGCTATTGCCAAGGTTATGTCTTGTATTTGACTCAGATCAGGTTTCCTTTAAATTTATTTGAGATTTCTGTGGTTTAGCAGTTGTAGCTAGCAATTCCCTCTGGCCAGAGTTCGAGATCTTTAACGAGGATGAGGCCGATTATGAATATGATACAGAGATATCTGAAAACAATTACTCAAGCTCATTGGTTGTTAAGGAACAAAAGGATGCATCTGTTGAAGCGATGATGGGGGATTTTGAGGTAAAAAGAATGAACTCTCGTTGATATTCTAGCTATATTTCTGTCTTTTGTAACCCTTACGACTTCATTGGATCTGGTAAACAGGGCGATGATGATAGAAGAAGTTGGACTTCTTTTCAAGTGCGTGTTGGTAAAGCACCTGAGCAAGTATTAAGGTTTGATTTTGCGAAACTAAGCACAAAATAGTGTCTACATTCTGTCTACTTTTATCTCTTTGATGATTTTTTATATCTTTCAGAGGCATATAAGTCCACAAAGTTAACATGGTATTGTCATGGCACCAGGTATACTCAAGACTCGAAGGCAAAACCACTTTGGCCAATGGCAAGTGGACGTCCTTCTAAAGCTGATTTTCCAAAATGCAACTACTGTGATGGCCCTCTATGTTTTGAGATGCAGGTTAGAAAACTTAACAGCTTTATACAGTCTACAATTGCCTTCTTTTTCCTCCTCCTAATAGTGGCATTTACACAATCTGGAGGACAGATTTAGACAAAAATCCAAGATTTGGGTTGTTATGGTTCAACAACCTTACTAGTTAATCGTAGAGTCACCTTTCCTCCCTCCCTCCCTTCCTCTGTTATGCATTTTTGCTTTATGCGTTTATCATTTTATCTCCTTACTGATCTCCAAATCAGGTCCATATGTATTTTAATGTCATTTGTGGTTTTTGTGTACAGATTTTGCCACAGCTGCTCTATTTCTTTGGTGTGAAGAACGATGTAGACTCACTTGATTGGGCAACGATAGCTGTGTACACATGCGCAGATTCTTGTGACACAAGTGTTGCTTATAAGGAGGAATTTGCTTGGGTTCAGCTTAATTCTCAAACAACTACACCACCGTGAGCAGTTCCTTTTTTTTTTTTTTTTTGTTACAAGAATTTCGATTAAAGGAAATTAAGAGTTTACATGGTTCATATCCTCTAGTAATTGGATATTTTATATTATGAGGGGATTGGTTCCATACTCCACTCATTGTATCTACTCTAGCTAGCTTTGAAAGAATGTCAGCTACTTTATTAGTCTCATTTGGCACATAGCTACAATGCCAGGAGTTAGAACTTCTAAGAATCAACTTAATGTCTTGTACCATGTTATGAATTCTCCAGTCAATATTGTAAATTCCAGAGTTTGCTGCTTCTATCACGAGCTTTAAATCTAGCTGAAAAGAGACATTCTCCAGCTGCCGCTCTTTAGCCCACTTTACTGCCTCCCATAGTTTTACATTCTGCTTGTTCTGCACTATTTGCTTCCGGTAAGTAGAGACACTTGGTCCTTTGAATGTACCTGCAAATTTTTGACATATTAGACCAATACCTCCAGTTTTAGTACGCTCATGATATGAACGATCAGAGTTGATAGTAAAAGTATAAGGAGGAGGTAACCAATGAATATCAACTCTATTTTGCCTACACAATTCTAACATTAGTCTCAATTCTAGCATTCCGCTCAGCTGACAATTTCCTGCAATTGTTAATAATGATGTAGACGAATGAGTGTTGTTACTGAAAATTCTTTCACATCTCCCTGTCCATATGCACTATGCCACTATAGCTCTGTTCACCAAGATATCTTCAGCGAAGAGATTTTCAAACAAACTAGAAAACCAACTGCAAATCCAACTCACTAGATCAGTATAAGTGATGTTCTGCCAACCAATAGAGGACATCCAGACTGTTTTTGAGAAACTACATTCCATGATGACATGGGAAGAAGTTTCCACCTGTTGAGAACAACCGCTTAATTTGTCCCTAGTAGGTAGGGTGTTCTTGATGCACTTCCACAAGAAGTGTTTTATTCTTGGAAGCATCTTTAATTTCCAAAGCCTCTTAAATATCATGTGCATTTTCAAGCTCATCACATTACTTTCATTTTTCTCTTCAAACATCTACATCTTCTTATAAGCTGATTTAACCGAGAAATTACCATTCTTCTCTAACAACCAGATAAGTCTATCTTCACAGTCTTTATGGATAGAAATGTTTAGAATAGCTCTTGCCGTATCAGCATCTAATCTAGATTTGATATATTGGACATATACCATGACTATTACTAGTCCAGGTAAAAGGGTTTCCATTGAAACCCAAGTAACTGAGCTTAGAATCTCTAATCAGGTCTAGAATTTCTGCAAGGGTATTAGGGGCCACTGGATTATTCCTTTCAGACGTGTCTATAGTGATTTGAATCACCTATGAGCACCCAAGGAATAAAGACAGATCTACTTAAATCCTTAATATAAGCCTATTGAGAAGGTTGATCAACTCTATAAGGGGTATCATACACACATGATAGGAACCCTTCACCATTGGCCGGGTCATTAGAGACTATGACATGAATCATTTTAGCTGAAGTGTGGACAATATCTAAAGAAAAACCATTTTTCCACAAAATAATAAGACGACCATCTAAACCTATAGAAGGAACAAATCTATTGTTTGGAAGATTAAAAAATCTACTAAGGTTGACAATTTGAGCATCTTTGATTTTTGTTTCGGAGAGAAAGATGATATCTGGGTTGTGAAACTGATTGAGATGGTGCAGATGATCTCTTGTGTCTTTACCCAAGAAACCTTGACAATTCCAGCTAATAAACTTCATTATATCAGTGTTTAAATAAATTTGACCAGAAAAAACTAGCACAACAAAAAATAATGTTGAAACTAGTTAAACTAATAGAAAACTTATGCAGAGAAATAATACCAAGGCAGTTGTCAGGGAAATCAAGCAACTTTAAGTTGAAGAAATAAAGTAAGCTGGACTTAAAAACTGGATTTTTAGAAGACTTAATTTTCGATAGTACCTTAGGAGGCAGGTCTTCTTGATTCATTTGAGCATGCTCTTCTGTAGCAGTATTACAATCTTCATTATATTCCAATTCCACTCCTTGTATCTTTTCTGGAGGCATAGTCAAAGTCTTTTAATTATCATTACCCCTGTCCTTATAGCTATTTGAAGCCATTTTACTAGAGATTTTAGGGAAGGGCCATTAGTGTAGTCAGCAGATTGTTGGTTTCTAGCTCTTTTACCAGTTCTGTTGTGTTTTGCCTCCATGTCTTCCATAATTATCTCATTATCATCAAGAGCATTATCGCCTTCAAGTTTTGCAACATCTTCACAATTTTAGAATTTACCTTCATTTGTTCTGCATAGTGTTTTTCATATTCTTCACTTGTCATAGCTCTTAGCTCTAAAATATTTGCAACCTCTAAACAATCATCTTCATTATGGTAAACAACGTAACATTTGTCACATAAACTGTGAGGTTGTTTCATCCAATGATATTGAATCCAAACCACCTCTTTAGAATTTGTATTCTACCATTCTCCCCTTTTAAGTGGTTTGTTAAGATCCATTTCAACTCTCACTGTGACCATATTACCAAATCTCGGTTTGCAGTTTTTAGGGTCTGCTAAAATCTTCTTGCCTAGGTCTTCTTTAGCTTCATGAATAACAAACTTCATGTTGATGTTTTACTAGAAATTTTTTGAATTGAACATTCCATTCTTGTTTTGTATATCTCCATTTTTCATAGGGGATTTCCGTTGTGTATTCTTGCAGATCCAAAAGGCATCTCTTAACAATCCATGGGGACTTCTTTAGAATTTCTGTGGCTTCCTTTTTGGTACTGAATTTGAAAATGTAAAGATGTTTACCCACAATCCTAATCTCATTTCTTTTGTATTTTCTCCAAAGATGATTAAGCACTTCCTTCACTTTATAGGATTATATCTCATCTTCAGTAATAAGTTTGACAATCAAACTGTTAGACCAAAGATCAGTTGCTTCAGTCAGGTTCTTGGAAGAACCAATAGCTCCCCTAGCAGGATTGATTAAATTACACATGATATTGGTATTTCTCATTTGTTCAGTGATACCAACAATTTTATTGGTTGATGAAGACTCCATGGCAAAATGAGAAAGATACACAGGATTAGGATTGTGGTTGCAGTTGAGGAGTATATGATGGTGTTGTTTCTTTTTATTTGAATAATGGTTGTATATATTAAGCACCAGAGAATAATGGGTTTGTTTCTTAAATATATGAAGAATATAACTGTATGCTAGGTAGGTATTGATATTGTTGACTTTGTTATACTGCATGATTTTTGAATGATTGCTGAATTGCGGGAATAACAACATTTTGAATTTTGAAATTTTAGATTCTGGGTTGAATTGGTTGACTCAATTGACCAAAAACTTGATCAGGGTAGTGATAATAATAATCATACTTTGACATACTTGTTAGAATCAACAAAGAAGTGTTGATCTGCAAAACTGCACCATTCGACAAAACTGTCTTTAACAATACTGTTTGATTTGACAAAAATGTCATGAGGATGAATTGAAAACTGCATACAAAGATCCAACACTGGATGATACCCATGATTAGAATCAAGAAGATCCTGCAAAAATTTAGAGCTCTATTAAATACGATTTGAAAATATCTTTAAGTGATAAAAACTAAAATAAGAGAATAAAAATTGTGACAGACCGGAATTTTTTTGTTTTCAATGGGTCGGGTTTCGGTCCATTAGACCATCTCCAACTTTCCGATACGCCACTCGGGAAACCAAACTTTTAATTTTTTTCGAACCAATTCGATCTTATTAAGCAAATGTTCATCGATTTAATTCAAAATGCTTTATAAGCATGCAACCATAACTTTTATATTTCAAGGTTCATCAAATCCTTCCAACTGATTTACAGTTTTGATATCATTTCTGATATTTATCGATACCAACAGATGATATGAATTACCAATCATCTCTTATAAAACACCAAACTTAAGATACTGAGACTCTGCTGAAAAGAAATCTCACTGATTTGAGGGTTAGGATTCTCTGATCATATGTCCTTCACCTTAGTACTAATAAATCTCATGATATCCATCGTGAAGTCAATTGGGACCTTATGAGCATATGTCACATACCGTATACCCCGGTATACCAAAAGAGTCCACAATTTCGTAAGGGTCATCGAGTCCGACAAATGATTTCCATCGCTTCTACCGTGAGGTTCTCTTGACGCCGTTACAGCTAACGGTCATCGTTACAATTAATGGTCTTCCGGTTGCCAATTGTAAGTGGGAGCTAGCAGGCCTGACAACACACACCGTTTCAACGACGGTTGGGGATGATCAGTCCCGTTGTCTACCACCGTTCCAACGACGATCTTCCGGATAGCCACCTGTAGGTGAGAGCCCCAGTGGGCCTGGAAATTCACAGTACTAGGTCAAGCTCATCCGAATATCTTTTTCAAATGATATGAACTACTCAAAAGAGTTAGTAATCATTTCTAGATGGATGTTATGAACTGCCACTATAGGCAATAACCACCCCTTCTCAGATGATATGAATTGCCTCTAAATGGCAACAACCATCTCCAAGTCTCATTTGGTGATATGAATTGGAATCCAACAATCACCCTTCATTTCTCATTAGATGATATGAACAATCTCCAAGTAGTTGCAATCATCTCTCAAGGTAGTATGAACATCCAGTACTGCAACTACCTCTTACTGCCAAGGTTACAATCATCTCCGAATGGATGGTATGAACTACCAAGCAGCAACAAACCCTTTCTCGACGATATGAACAACCTTAAACAATTATGCTGAACCGCATAGCGGCTGCCTACATACCCTCTCTGTAGCTCGAACGGATCAAGCACGACTGTAGTTCGTAACTTATGCAGATTATATGAACTGTCTGTCGCGACAGTAACAATCTCTTAGATAGTATGAACTACCTTCAATAGTAGTAACTATCTCTACTAAATAATATAAATTACAATTTAAGTAGCAATTATTTCTTACGATGGATAGTATGACTTGCATAGCAATAACTATCCCTGTACAATAATATACTAACTCCTGTAAGGCTGTAGCTTGTTTGACCTGTATGTTACAAGGCATTAACACATTCCAAAAATATAATTAACAACATTTGGGATCAAGGTACCAGTGTACTAAACACCAACATGGTAACTACACAAATATCATTTTTATTAGAAAATGAATATGAATATTAACAATCAAACCTGTCCACTTAAAGCAAGACAAAACACCACCAGAGAGAATATTGCCACTTAAAGCAGAAGAAATATTACAGTTTCACTGCAAGAATAATCATCATCTTATTTTGCAAGCTCACCAGAATGAAAATTCACATTTCTTCAAGAACCTCATAAACCCACCAACAACATTAAAAGAGACATTTTACATATACTTTTACTATTAATAGTTAACCGTCATTTGACTTAACCAAATACTAATTATATCAAAGCACCTACACAACTAAGTCAAGTTACCTAATTCACTCCATTCTCAATCTCTATTGCATGTGCAACTCATGATCTTAAAATAAAACATGAATGTTTAGTGAACTAGATATAACACAGGGGATCAAACAAAATGAATAATCCAAAGAGGCAGTCGACACTTGTAATTGCAATTCAGATGGAGAAATATATAAACCACAATTATTTGTACTAAGGTCAAAGTAGTTCACTGTATAAGGAAAGAGGCATTTTAAGCACACAATCAAACAAGCCAATGATGTGCGTACAATAGCTCAGCAAGTTTGAATTTCACATTCTGTTTTTATTGTGTAACCAAACTGGACAACTAAATCTAATTTGTTATAAAGGTAACACTATGGTGGACAGATGGTGCCCACAATCCGACGAATCCTACCAGCAGTCTTTATTCACTTAAACCATGATATCATGCGCTCCCACAAAAAGAGTATTACTAACAGTTTACAAGCAAACCCATTTCCGACACACTATGTTCAGGAATTCTCAGAAATTTCAGCACAGACATGCCATGTTTGCATCGCGATAATTTCTAAAGTATAAAAGAAAATCAGACGCGTGATACCATGCTAGATAGCTCTCAACACCCTATACAACTTCTTAGGAGACATCCTGAGCTAGTTCAGACTCTAAAGGATTCAAAAATGCAGCAGAAGATCACGACAGAACCAGGACAAGAACAATTGTTTCAAGAATTTCAGTTTTGAGAGTGTGCGTTCCGAAATTTCTATAGACTTCGTTACACAACCAAATTAAGAAAATGATACCTCGTTGGAAACTTCAAAAGTCCCTCTATCATAGAAAAATTATGAAGAAAAATAAATATGAACAGCTGGTTCGAAATGTCCCATGAAACTAGGACAGGAACACCTTTTTCAAGAATTTCAGTATTGACTGCCTGTATTTGCAAGGCTATAATTCTCAAACTACAAGTACAAATCCTATCCCCTTTTAACAACTTGTAGATAACACTTAGATCAACAATTTGTGTAGAGGAAACATCACCTTTACACCTAGAATTACACCCAAAAATGGTTGCAGTTTTCAGAAAACGACTAATTTACAAGTTCGATTCAAAGGCATGACAATTTCTTTTTCAAATTTACTCGATTAAAGATGATGAATCATTATATCAATATGTTTACTGAACACACAATCCTTATACAACTATGCATAAAAATATAAAGTTACCAAGAATATTAGACCACTTACCTCTAGCGGCCAAACAATGCAGTTAAATCCTCATGTAACCTAGACACCAAACTAGCCCCATTATTGCTACCTCTTCTTTCAGGACCTTAGACAAAAAATTCTTGAACACGAGTGTAGTCTTGTTGCTTATAGGAGATATCTTATTGATGTTTGTTTCATGTCCTTGTATAGCTTCTTCTTTCCTGAAATTCAAATCCAACACACACCCATATCTCCTACTACTACCATGACTCAAAATATTATTCAACCTGTAGTACACATCAACAAATTCCACACAAGCATGTACAAAATGAACTAGACAACATAAACAGAATTAGGGAAATCTCCAAATTTAACATGAAAACCCTAACTTAATTATCAATTAATAGCCTTGAAATTGAAATAAAATACAGTCATCTCGTACTAGAATTGAAGTTTAATCATTTAATTTCATAAAAACCCAAAATTTGGTGTAAACCCGAAGCTCTATGTTTTACTACAGCTATGAGAAGAATCCAAGCTCCTTAATTATATCAGGATGCTAAAACACAAAATCCAAGCCATTCATATCATAAAACCTAAGGTAACAACACACACACAACCTTGCTTCTTGTAGATTTCTCGGTCACAAAACCAACCCAAACATAGAGAGACTTGCACCATAGCTTCCACTTTGAAAACCCATTATTTCTCCGGTGTCTCCACTTCCAAATCATGTCCTTTCAACAATTTATAATTAAAATTATAATCACCTTTTTTACCAAGGCTATTGTTATAGTGAGAGTTAGAGTTGGAAGATCTTAGAAGCTAAAGAAAATGAACTGAGCCCTCCTTAAAAAACACAACTGCTTTCATCTATTTATTTGCAGCCTTGGTTCTAAAGGAACCTAATTAACACGTGTCCAGATGCATGCTTAATTGTTTAAGCACCCAAAGGTTTACACTAAGGCAGACATTTCAATTTAGGAACTAAAATTTCTTATGGAGAAATCTATAAGTGTTAAAGACACTCGAGTATAAGACATTTAGGAACTATAACCGCAAAATGTAACTAACGGGTTAAGCTAAACCTGAGAAAAATATTTGGGGTCTCACAAAAATAAAGAAAAGAATCAGAAAAGAATGATTGAAATCACTGAAATCAGATCAACTCAGCTCCCCAACACTGGATCTTTTGGATATTTAAGAGGTGACCGCAGGTAAATATTGTACATAAGTGTAGAGAGGTTAATTTCCCTACTGATAGAAGACGGGTTCTTTGTGCAACAAAAATTTCGAAGTTGTGAAATGGATATACTGTCATCTATCAATTTCTACTTAAGAAAAACATCTATCGATCAATTCCTGGCCTTTAAACTTTAGTTTTAATATGTGTTAATCTTTAAATTTAGTTTTAATTATATATAGTAAAACACATGTTAATCTTTAAACTTTAGTTTTAATATATGTGTGTAAAAACACATGTTAATCTTTTCCTTTCCTATCTCTTCTCAACTTCCATCCTCCTTTATTTCATTAAGTGAGTGAGAGACCAAAAATGAGAAGGATCTAGGAAGAGATTAAAGTAGAGACACACAACAAGTTTATTTTTTTCACTTTGATCTTGTTTTGTGTTTTTTTTTCTTTTACAAAATTGAGTATATTTTTGTTGTATGGAGGGACGGTTATAGCAAGCCAAAAAACAGGTTGATGACTTTGTCCTGTGAGCAGTTCCTTGCCAGGTTTTATTCATTAGCCTCTCTTTGAAGATAAAGAGAGAAATTTTTTGATTGGTTCTACTTTTGTTACATCATACATTGTATAGTACAAATTATGATCGGTTCTAGTTTAAAACCCCGAATTGGTTTAAAATTTTTTATATCGATAAACTAACTTGAAAGCTTGTTGTGTATCGGAAATCTTAAACATGGTCATCAATCTATGTGTTTTTTTTTGTCTAAATACAATATTATCAAAATATAATATGTATATATTTTTGTCATGGGGTTGAACCATAAGCCTCAGGAAATATCACTGTATAAGTGTTTTTGGGATATACTTGAGCTTAATGTGTAGTTTTCACATTTATATCGGGTTTTATGTAACTCAATTTCATAGAATTGAGAATTAAATAAATGGAGATGCAATCCCATATTAAGTAACTCATGATATTACCTTTCGTTAAGAAAAAAAATTCTTAAGAAATATATTTGTTTAAAAGAAACCAAACTCACCAGGGGTCGTTCTTTTATACTTAACCAATAAGCTTTTATACGAGGCTTATCTTAAATATAACCTATGTTTTTATTAACTAGAACCCATATAAAATAAGTAATTAAGGTAACCAAACAAATCCTTATAATTATTCAACAAAATCCAAAAAATTATATACAATCATTAAATATAGCCCAAAATAATTGAATAAATTATGAAATCCTTAAACCAACAAAAAAATCATAGTCAAATTACCAATTTTTATAATTAAATTTACGTAAGATTTGTGACATGATTGATGTATTTGAATAATAATCAAATCATGATTGAGAAAAAAGAACATCATCTTAAAACATAATGTTTACAGAGTTTTAGAAGAGTGATGTGGGAAAAAAAGCAAAACCTTTGTTATTTCTATTTCAATTGGTGGTGTTGTAGAGATCTTTTAAGTGATTAGTTGGAATATATACCATCAATTGATATTTATGTAATCATGATTGACAAGAAATAACATCATTTTAGAGAAAGATAAAAATTAGGGTTTATAATTGGTCAATTTGTGAGAATTATGGTAAAATAATTTGAAATAGAATTTAGCTTGAATTTTAAAAAAATATTAGAGTTTATATTTTAATTTCGGGGAAGAAGTATGATTTAAGTGGATTGTTATTAAAGAATTAAGATTTATTTGGTTTTTATTTTTAACTTAAAACTTTTTGAGTTATAGATAATAAATATATGAGCTATATTTAAGAGAAGCCTAATATGAAATTCATATGTACTGCACCGAGGAGGAGGAGGAGATGCGTTTGTCATAGTGATGGCTACCAAAACAAGTTTATATTTCATCAATTCAGTGGCGGTCCCTAAGTGCAAGGTTTTGAGAGACGGGTGCCAATGGGCAAGTTTTAAGGGGTGTAAATGGGCAAAGTTTTGGTGAAAATCAGAGGGAGTAGAAGAGTTAAGTTTGTTGTTGAGGATTTTGATAAAGGCTTTAAAATATACTAGATGAAAGTACCCCCGTTTTTTAAAACTTTTACAAAGTACCTTTTTTTTTTCTTCTTCAAATAACGGCTTCCATCCATTTAAATGTTAGGTGGCAGTTATCTCACCTATCAAAAGTCCTATTTACCCCTGAACAACATCTCCTTGGTGGGGAGAGTAAATGATTCGATGATCCTGAAAGCAGTATAATGATCCTGAACCGGACTCGACGAACCTAAAGGAGGTGTTACGATCTTAAACCGGGCTCGACAAACCTTAAAAATGTTATAATAGATTAATTTTTCACCAACCAAAAACTCCAGGATACTTGGAAATGATAAACCTTTTTTAGGAAACTATATAACGAACCTGAAAACAGAGAAACAATCCTGAACCGAACTCGATAAACCTGAAAAATGATATAGAGGATAAACATATACTAAATAAAGGATACATAAATAAAATATAGAAAAGTGAACTAGTGTTGACTAATTTAGATGAAAAACTAAACTGCGAGAGTAGTTTTGAAATTTTTTAAATTTTGGGGGTAATTTATTAAATCGGATTTATAAATGGGGGCACTTTTACAACGTTGTTCTGTGAAGTTTTCGTGTGCCTGCGGCTAGAATAAATAAAGTATAAAAATAAAACGAAATCAGGGGTGTAACCGTGTAAGTATCAATCAAACTCCAGTAAACCCTCCGTCTCTTTGTCTCTCCCCCACTCTGCTTCCTGTACTTCCAGAGATGCCGTCTGCGATTTTTCCTTAGTTCAAGCTAATTTTCATTTGAAGGTATGAAATCAGATCATAAAGTTTTAGAAATCTGATATTCGAACTAATCATTTTTGTTTATGGCAAACGAGAAACCAAAATTAAGGATTTAAGTTTTTTTTTGATTGAGAAAATCACATGAATTGTTATTGTATACAACATCTTGTGTAGGGTTTTTGATTTTAAATATAGTTTTCTTAAAATTGTGAATTGGAACTCAAGTGTTTGATAGATTGCTACTGACAGTATGTTGTGTCTTAGTCTTAGGTGCTTGCTTTTGCTGTAAATGTTTCTAGGTACAAAGATTTTATAAACTAAACTTTCTGATGGTAGCTATGCGTAATTGGACAGGTGGAGTTATGCGGAATGAGAGAATTTAGATGAAGATGCGAGGATTTCGCTTGGCTCCATATTGTTCCCAATTGTCAAAGGCTGCTCGTTTAGTCCATGCCACTAGGCCTCTCTGCACGAAAACATATGAAAGCAAAGCAATAGCAGTGAAGCCTGTGAGAGATGATGATGTGTACCGTCAACTTGAGAACCTTGACTTCATGACTGCTGCGAAAATGCTTTTTACAGGTCCTCCAAAGAAAAAGGAATTTGGGTACCTCTCATTGTCTCTATCTCCTTCTCTTAGTTCTGCAGTGTGAGTGGAACTATTTAGCACAATAGAAAGAAATGAAACTTGGCTAAAGTATCATCTCACTTGCTTGTAAATCATTCTGTAGCAAGTGTTGCAACTTTAGCGAAACGTTCAAATATCACAGTTAACTGGAGTTGAGAAAACAAAATGACATTATATATAGATTTTTCACTTTCATTTGATTTCATAGATATAACGTATATATCGCAATGACAAGGAATAATACTCCGCGTCCACGATGGCAAGGAATAATATTCCACTCTTTGTGTTTCATTTATTCGCGCTGTTCAAATAAAAATAAAATAAAATTTGCAGCAACTCCATTCTAAACATTGTTGCATATGCCCACTGGGACATAAATAAGGTCATTCATGGTTCAATTTCCTTTTCTTGTCAATTCTTAAAATCTTAGGTTCTCACTCCACCTTTTTGTATAATGACCCTAGTCTACGTTTTGGCTTATGCTTCAGTGTCCTAACCTTCTTACTTGTAATCACAACAAAGTTCACTCACATTTTTTTTCTTTCTTGTCAGGCTTGATTTCCATTTGATCCAATTCTTCTTTTGCTGCCTGCCTTCTCTGGGTAAGAGAACTTAATATCTAACTTAGTTACTTAAACCATATTTAAATGCTTCAAATTGTTTGGGGTTTTGAAGTATGATCTCTGAAACACGTGATTACAGCTGTATATATGGTAGCACAGTATGCTCGTTCAGAAATCAGAAGGATGGAGGCGGTAATGATTCCCTCCCTCCCTCCCTCCCTGGTACCATCCTTTTCTCATTCGCTAGATTTAATAGGGATTAATGTTGATATTTTCCCTTAATGGATGTCATTCAGGAAGCTGATGTGAAAAAGAAAAAAGATGAGGGAGAAGAGAAAGCTAAAGGGTTGGAAGCAAACGCCTCGAAAGAAAGTGAAGAGGCAGAGTCTGCTGGCGGGCTACTCAAAGTAAAAGACAGACTAGAGGCGCTAGAGGAAGCATTGAAAGAGATAGTCGTAGAAAAGAAGAAACTGTCTTCACATTCATCTGAAGAAAGTAACAAAAGGGAGAAGGTTGAAGCGATCAAATCAATTTCTAAGAATAAATTAAAAGACGCAAATGCAGAGGACAATTCTGATCAAGCGTCACAAGTGGTTCAAGGCAGTCAACTGGAGGAAATTGGAGGCCCGAGAAATCCAACCTAGTTTCCTCCCTGAAGTTGCCAGTCAACACTGCATCGCCAATTTTGATGAGTGCTGGACAAACATGCCTCTGTTAGATTCTCCAGCTGCCAGCCCAAAACCAAATGAGATGTACTTCAAAGACTTCACTTATGTGAAGCCTACTGCAACTCATATTTTTCAAAGGAATGGCTCTTTCAACTAGGATACACCCCATTATTCTCATCCAAACCTTTGCTGGATGATACATGTAGTACTAATTATGAATCTGTAAACTGTTATTTAATATCTGTCTAGAATCAGATCATGTTGGAAGGCTGGTCATGGGAATCTCTTTTCTTATCCCTCACCTTCCTGCATAAGTCTGTGTAAACTTTAAACCACCCATGAAATCGTTTCTCAGTTTTTTTTTCACTTTCATTTTGTTCATGGAAACGGCTTAACGTACAGTAATCAAGTTGGATTAAAGATAAGGTGGGTTGTATATAGTAGTGTCAAAGTTTAATCCAGATTGAACACGGTCCATCAATTGTCTCCACACATGACATAGCCACTTCATGGATAAACCTAGGATTGACACGCGGCAATAGTGCAACCTCTGCTGACAATTTGATAAAACAGTCCATCAACGAAAACCAGTTTCCTGTTTAACGCAGTATGGCTTCTTCTCTGCCTTCTCCAACTACAACTTACCTGAACCAAAACCCAAGACTCTCATGGCTTTGTCCATCAAAACCCATACTGAGGAATCACATTTCCTTTATAAATATTTCTGCCAGAAAAACCATTATCTGCAATGCATTTTTGGGAGAGATTTCAGAAGATTTGCTTAGAGAAACTACTCTACAAATTGATGAATCATTGACTCAATTTCCGTTTTTGAAGTCGGGGTCTTTGAAATTTGAGTGTGTATTTGTTGGACTACCAGAGGTGGAGAAATGGGGTATCCTGATATTGTGGCTGCCGATTTTCCAAGCAGCTCACAACCTCATGAATTTGATGGGTGGAATACAGAACAAGAAGAGAAAACAGATTGGAAGAAAACAAAATTGAAATCAACAAACAAATTTAACGTGGTTCGACAGAGATCTGCCTACGTCCACGGGTAATGAAAGTTGAATGGGTTTATTGATAGTTGAGTGTTACAAGGTGATAGAACTCCATTACAAAATCTTTTGATTCTTTGTCAAAGAAAAGAAAAATCACTGTGCCGCTAAAAGTCCCCCCTCTCTCTTAGGTCTTTTGCTTATAAATGAAAGAAAACTATTGGCCTATGGACACTACTGCCCCTATTAATAAGCTGTCTGCTTTTATATCCAATTCAGCTGCGTGTTGAAGTAGATTTTTAGTACTCACAAGTCTGCCACGTGTTGTAGTAGTTTTTTGGTAATCACAATTTGCCCCTTTTCTTAAGGTTTGTTTGAAGAACAATCCTTAAGAAAAAAACATCTTCATGTCTACCGTACTTTAGTAGTTGATGTTGCCGATGCTCTGCGGTGCGTCTTGGATTGTATGCTGCTGTCTTGCAGTTACTCTTCGCCTGGCCTTTCCATGATAAGAGAATGAACCTGATTCATTCAAGAATAGAGTTTTGCTCTCAAACTTACAAATAAGCGTACATTAATATAATAATATCATTCCATGTGCTATAACCAGAAACGATAAATAGATTAATAAACTGTCATTCATTCAATCTTTATGAAAATATGTACTATTGAATCTAGTGTAAATGTATAAGTCAATCAGGGGTTCAAATTCAAGGTGATAATCGAAATGGGTCACATGTCAAGTGTCATTAGACGCATATTTGTTCATACGTGCCAATGCCTGTGTGAGAGCATGTCATTATGATAATCGAGATGGGTCCTATGTCAGGTGTCATTAGACGCAGATTTGTTCATACGTACCAATGCCTGTATAAGAACCTGTCATCTCTGATAATCGAGGTGGGTCACATGTCAGGTGTCATTAGACGTAGATTTGTTCATACGTGCCAATGCCTGTGTGAGAGTCTGTCACCTCTGATTATCGAGGTGGGTCACATGTCAGGTGTCGTTAGACGCAGATTTGTTTATACGTCCAATGCCTATGTGAGAGCCTGTCACCTCTGAGGTGGGTCACATCTCAGGTGTCATTAGACGCAGATTTGTCCATACGTGCCAATGCCTGTGTGAGCCTGTCACCTCAAATGTAAAGTAATTATGAATAAGAGACTTTTTCATGACTTATACAAACAGAATGGATAAAGCAAGACAATTGTAAAATTTCATATCTAGGAGGTATGGGGTACTTAGCTCTTTTGTGAGTGTCTGTGTGGGTTCCATGTCAACTGGTATGTGGTCTGCTTGTTTTGTCCGGTACCCTTGACATCTGCAAATCTATGCATTTTCTAGTGGTTGCGGGATAGACCATTTCCCAGCGAAGTGTACTCGCCATATTGATTGGATATCTTCCTTTCTTTGCGCCTGTATGTTCAAATGTAGTGACGCTGGTCCGGAGTGTTCTGTCCATGATCATTGGGTAAGACTGAATGTATCGTTCTAGGATTATATCACCTGCCAAATAAAAGAAATTTAAAACTCATCAGTTTTTATTTGCAAGGAGCATACACATGTGAGTTAAATGGAGCTGATTGTATGCTCTCGTCACTGTTGCACAAGCCAAAAATTGGCTGTATCTTATTCCTGAGTAAGGATTCCAGCGAATCTTGCCAACTGATTCCACTTTTATGAGTACCATAATATATAAATTAATGAAATATTAAGGAGAAATGACACCGATCGTCAAGAAAGCATTGAAGGTAAGAAGTAACGATTCTTAAATATGTACTCGTTGTACAAGTATACAAATTAATGGAGTATCAGAGAAATGGTGCCATCGATCGAAGTATATACGTCATAAGTAAGTATATCTAATAAGAAATATCTCAAATAAGAAGTATCAATCCTCCAATAATAATATCATTTGCATAAGAAACCCGAAGTATACACAAATTGTATATGAGAAGTATCTTTGAGAAGTGTATGAGAAATATTTTCGAGAAGTATATAAGAAGTATCCTAAATAAGAAACGAAAATTATCCATAAGAAATAATAAGTATCAATCTCTTACGAAGTAGCCGTTGCATAAGAAATCCGAAGTATAAGAAAATAGAAGTACTCGTCTTGAAGAAGTACTTAATAATGAGAAGTATGAGTACCCATTCTCGAATAATAATTCCCGGAGAAACATTTAGATCCCCACACAAAGTATAAAAAATATCCAATGAGTATTCTTCTCATAATACATATGAAGCATAAGTAATAAGAAGTATCGAACCTTGACTGATGAGAAGTAATTTGTAGGAATGTAGGTAACAATGTCAGAAAACATCCTCATCCGCCTTCCCCAGTCAGCTTGAAAGATAGTTTGTACTTCAAAGTCGTTTGCAGACCTGTTTCTATAGAAGCATGACTAACCCCCATACACTGAAGCAACCCTTGGTTCATCTTTGCTCGGTCTCTATCTTTTTACGATAGAGGAAGGTGTAAATGAAGCAACAAAGATCCAAAAGAATTGCTATTGCTGAGTAGAGTGCCTTGGCTAGTGATACATCATTTTCTCTATCTGTTTCTTCCTCAACTGACAGACTTGATCCTTGAGGAATGGGTTTATAACCAAAAACATGCTGTGATAGAATTCCGACTACCGTAGGTGCAAAAGATGCTAACACAGATTCAAAAGATTATTCCAGAGCATAAATGGTCGTTCTAGATTTCTCGGGTACTATCTATGCAAATATTGGATTGTTTGTAGCCGCAACATTCCATGTTATGAACAAACCCATGATAAAAAGGACCATGTCGTGTTTGAATCCAGTAAAGGGATCATCAGGCAAAATGATCCATGCAAGTGGGATAGCTGAACCTGAACTTATCTGAGATAAAATGATCCTCCCTACGTTTGGAAAACGGACAGAAAGCACATCTCCCATCTTTTCTCCGAAGAGTGCCCCAATAGAAGCAGCAACCATAAACATACCCATGAGAAGTGTTGTTTATTTGTAAGTGAAGCCAATAAGTTCTAACTACATTGGTGCAAACGACAAAATAGACCATGGAAATAATCCACTAACACCCTGTGCTACGATAATCTGGAAGGATGGAATTTTTATCACCGATTTTGCTTCTTGATACAGTTCCTTTACCTCTAACAATAATGATTTTCCTAAACTTGAACCATCTGTACTACTTTTATTTACAAACCGAGGATCTTTGGCAAACAATCCAACTATAATTCCGACAATAATACTAATAATTGCAATAAGATGAAACGAAATTCTCCAACCAGCAATACCCATGAATGACGTGGAAGATAAAAGATATGAGAACAGACCACCAAGAATTGACCCTATATTTCATGTTACCTGAAGCCATCCAAAAGCTACACTGCAGTTATGGTCATCATTTGAGTCAGCAACAAGGGATTGAATAACTGGTGTAACTATAACAAGTTCAATCCTATTCAGACCACGGAAAATAGCCACTTCGAAGAAAGTAGAAGAGAATCCAACCAAGGAAGTAGGAACAACCCAAAGAAAAGCACCGATATCGATAACATGAGCACGATTATGACGAACATCAAGATAAGTAGCTAATGGATAACACAGAGACTGTACAGTTGAACGGAAGAGAGTTAATGAAACTAAACCAGTTGGATCAGTATGTAGAGCTGCTCCTACTTCTTTATAAACACCTGGTAATAACGATTCATCTGCTCTTTGCATTATTCCTGCTAGATTCACTAACACTAGTGTTAATGTTTCTGATTTCATCTTCATCTTCTCTGGTTTCAGAAATTCAGAAAGGAAAGAAATAGAGGAAAATATTTTTCTTCAAAAGTTTATCTCCTTTTGGTGTGCTATCCATGGTCCTGCAAGCAAGTGACGCTGGTGTATTCAAACGACGCAGACGAGGCTTATGTTAGCTGCTGCTCGCGTTTAGCTTTTTTGAGGACAGTGGCAATGCGGTTGTAGCTAAAACTTTCTTCCTCAAGTGATAATTCGTGGCAACTCTTGGTCTTTGATGAATCAAGTAGCAAAATACCGATAGCTTGGATAGGCGGCTATGCACTACAGGAGTGTAAAACAACCTCACCAATTTGATGTTGAATTTCTTCTCTCTGAGCCGGGATGGAAGTCTCGCAAAGATGAGGAACGCTGGTGGCACCATCCCTGTGACATATTCATAGGGCCACTAGGCA
Organism: Papaver californicum; assembly: GCA_023531435.1. Classification (NCBI taxonomy): domain Eukaryota; kingdom Viridiplantae; phylum Streptophyta; class Magnoliopsida; order Ranunculales; family Papaveraceae; genus Papaver; species Papaver californicum. Next base: position 3,801,660 of record JAJJMC010003761.1, on the reverse strand, counting down.
GTTGTCGGCCATTGCGAGGCAACGGCTCTACCAAGCAGATAAATTTTTAATCGAACATGCCCAACTAGAGTTAGTGGATAATGAGAATACAGATAACTATGTGACTTGTACTTCTCAATGCTTCATGCTAAGTGTATGAGACAGACCAAAGGGAATTCAAACCAAATAGATAAAGAAAAGCAATAAAGATGATTACGGGTACTAATTAATGCAATTATTTGCTTAATGGCAGCAAGATAGGAAGTTAAGACTCAGAATTGCAAGATAAATATAGGTAGAGATATAGAGCTACTTAGCTTTGTGTCTTAACTGTGGAGCTGAAATTATTCACAACACTTAGTATTTCTACAGATTGTGGCCTTGATGATATGGGCTATTCATAGCCACACATTCTTAGTTGTACAATTAAGCTTTAAAGTTACAGATAAACAGTTCTGGAAATAGTCAGCTAAAGCAAGATATGCATGGTAAATACTAGTTGAGCAAATTTAACCATCTAGCTCATTATGCAGATGTTTTATTCACAAACAACAATTATACCTAGTCAAGCAATCTTATTCTTTTAGAGATCTGAGATAACTCAAGTTGATATTCGACATATTTTTGAATAAAATGAGACATTCAGTTCATGCTCATCACTATAAAGCAGTTTAGCTTTTCCCTAGTATTTTAGCAGGATTTTGTTGCAAATAAGCTCATACTTTTAGTAGTAAAAACGGATCATGATTCAATCATTCAAAGATGACATTTAAGAATTAGATTTCAGTTGCTATTTAAGATGTGCAACATATATAACAATCAAAAGTTGAAGAAGAGTGAAATCTTATCTTTCTTGAGTTTGATTCTTTCACAGATGTTGACGAGAGTTGATGCTTCTCTTAGAAATTTTAATCCATTGAAGCATTAGCTCATATCTCTATTTTGTTGTAGCATTTGTTCATAAGAAGTTGTGATTGCCGCATGATGTTGAACTTGTACTGTAAGATTTGAAGGTTCCGGGATTTGAGGGTTCTGGGATTTGAAGGTTCCGGGATTTGAACTACGGGAACTGCGGGAACTAGGTTGTGAGAATGAAGCCTGTGGAGCTACAAAACTGATGCTTGTAAAGCAGAATTGAAACTTGAGGAGCCACAGGATTGGTGCTTGCAGAGACTGGAATTGTGCTGCAGGATTTGAACTGCGGGAACTAAGCTTGCGGAATTAAATCTACGGGACTGAAGATGCAGGAACTAAGCTTGCGGAAGTCTGTTGGGCAAGTTCGATTCCTTTACAGCTTCAGAATACTCTCACAAAGCCAACTACAGTATTTACTCATACATCTGCGCAAACAACAAATCAGTGAACGATCCAATAAGAAACTTTAAATCTTCCTTTAGCATAGGAAGAATGAAGTTTGTCCGATTTTGTTTACAGGGCAAAAATCCCCAAATCAACCAAATTTTTTGACATTTAATGTTTTCGAAATTCATTAAATAGGTTTGTAAAGCAAGATTTGATTGTTGTGAATCTGTAATCAAAAGTTATTTTGAGCCAAGGTTTCAAAAGAAAAATTGGGTTTTCTGTGAATAACAAATCTTATGTTTTCCAATGGGTTTTCTATAAATTTTGTTTCAAAAAATTTCCAGATCTGAGTATTGAGAACAAGATAAAAGAGATAAGAAGAAGGGAATCTTCTCAAAATAGTTGTTGATGTAGAATCTCTCTGATTTCATTTTCAGCGCTCTCCCTTCAGCACTGCTTCTGTTCTCCAACCCCCTCATATCTCTCTCTTGTTTCATTTCTAGGTTCTGTTTGTTGTTGGTTGTAGCTAAATTTTTAAAAGCTCGCTTGATCTTCAAAGACACAGGTAGGATAAATCCTTTAAACTTTTCCTGTTTCTAGCGCCAAATTGTGGCAGCCGATTTTCCAAGCAGCTAACAACCTCATGAATCTGAAGGGTGGAATACATAACAAGAAGAGAAAACAGATTGGAAGAAAACAAAATTAAAATCAACAAACAAGTTTAACGTGGTTCGACAGAGATATGCCTACGTCCACGGGTAATGAAAGTTGAATGTGTTTATTGATAGTTGAGTGTTACAAGGTGATAGAACTCCATTACCGAATCTTTTGATTCTCTGTGAAAGAAAAGAAAAATTAACTGCCCAGCTAAAAATCCCCCCCTCTTTCTTAGGTCTTTTGCTTATAAATGAAAGAAAACTATTGGCCTATGGACACTGCTGCCCCTATTAATAAGTTGCCTGCTTCTATATCCAATTCAGCTGCGTGTTAAAATAGATTTTTAGTACTCACAAGTCTGCCATGTGTTGTAGTAGTCTCACAAGTCTGCCACGTGTTGTAGTAGTTTTTTGGTAATCACAGATATGGTTGTACTTAACTGCTGGACCTGGTGTTCTTATTTATGCTATTGAGACTTATATACTTGTTCCTCTACAACTTGGTTTTGACAGTCTTTTAGGGAGATAAAAGAACTGATTTTATTGTGGGGGATGTATTAGGTGAAGGCTCTTTTGGGATTGTTTACTCCGGTGCAATTGTACCCAAAAATGTAAGTGCCCAAGATCGTGCACAAAAAAGAGGAAGAACATTGGAGTTGGATGGAAGGTTCAAGGATAAAGTTATTTTGAAAAAGGTAACACCTTTCTTAGAACCATTATTATTATTTTCTGAGCTCTTTTATTCTTTTTTCTTTTAGTTTTAATGAGAATTATAATAGAGGATTGTATGTATATATGAAGGTAAAAGTTGGTACTCAAGGGGTGTGAGAGAATAAATCTCGATTGACACGTGTCCAAGAATTATTAAAGGAGTAATGAATTAAAGTACGAAGAGAAGCACCCGAACAAAACTTTGTAAAGGAATTCTGAAAAGTCGACAGATATAAAGTCTGACATAATTGCTGCATGAGTAACACGTAGGTTATGGGAAAGTAACAACATTAAATGTATATGTTGCGGGAAAGTACAGAGCTCTTAAAACAGATAACTTTAACTGCATGATTGAAACCAGGGTGCGGGAAAAGTGTGAATCATTAAAGTGCAATGATGAATATTGACCCGAGAGAAACACGTGTCGACTCTACAAGTTGCAGAACGAAAGCATGACGATTCACTGATAAGAAGCTGCGTGTCAGACATGCTATAATCCTAATCCGAAAGTAATAATAAAATACAAGACCGAAGGAGAACAACGGG
>JAJJMC010003761.1:3787579-3798456 GCA_023531435.1 Papaver californicum | reverse complement strand
ACGGGACAATAAATGCAAGACCGAAGGAAGACTACGGAACCAGACCGCATGAAAGCTACGGGATGATAAGTAATACACTAAGAAAGACTTGCGGGATTACATGACTCATCAAAGATAGATAGGAATGAACAGGTGGCAAAGTAAATTAGCGGGACCCCTTGAATTGGCTATAAATACCAAAATCATGAACAAGAAAAGGGATTGGAAAATCAGAAGAGAAAAGGAGAGAAGGCGTTAAAGAAGACTAAAGAGCTTAGGTATGATACATACGAGATTTTCTGATTCTAATTAGAGTAGTGGATTTTAATTATGATTTATTGGTTAGAAAATGTATCTTTTATCCAAATTTCTATATCTATTCTTCTATCGTATCGATAAAAGTTTGATCTGATTTATAAATCTAATCATTTTATTAGTGGATGTATACAGTTAAACTGTGGAACCACTATAATTTTTGTGTCATCTTGTTATTATAGTGATTGTCTTTCATTATTTATGTTTTTTATTGTGCATCGATTCATCTTAGTTATCGTATTATTGTCATCTTTAAGTAATTTTGGTTGTGCCACCACTTCCTTTGTATGTTTGGTGATTACAAGGGGCAGGGGAATGTGGTGAGTTTGAGGAGTGGTTTAACTATAGGTTGTCAAGAGCAGCTCCCGAAACATGTGCTGAATTCCTTGGTAGTTTCATTCCCGATAAAACAAACTCACGATTCATTAAAGGTGGAAAATGGCTTGTGTGGAAATTTGAGGTACTGTATTAGGATCTCTCACAATTTACCGAATTCAGCTACAATGTTATCTTATGTGTGTATATTTGGAGATTTGAACTTACTTAGACAAGTACATTTTACAGAGAGATCAAAATGTAGCGGATTACATGAAAGATGGTAGCTTCCCTTTGAACTTAGAATCGGTTATGTTTGGTCGTGTTTTAAAAGGATTGGAATCAAATGAACGGAATGCTTTGATTATTAAGCAAATATTGCGTCAGATTATAACGTCTTTGAAGAAGATACACGACACTGGTATAGTTCACCGAGACGTTAAACCAGCTAACTTGGTTTTGACAAGAAAGGGGCAGATCAAGCTCATCTATTTTTGGTGCAGCCACAGACTTTAGCATTGGCAAGAACTATGTTCCTGATTGTACCTTACTCGATCCAGACTTTTGTCCTCCTGAATTGTACGTGCTTCCTGAAGAAACGCCAAAGCCTCCTCCAGAGCCGATAGCAGCTTTACTCTCTCCTATTATTTGGCAGGTATAGCTTCTCAACCTTCCTGGAGTATGCACCACTCATTATGCTGGTCCAACTATCTACGTTTATGATCTGACAGCATTTATCATTTTTGAAAACCGGCGTTGGTTTGGTCATTTTCAGAATTTGCTATTAATAAACAAAATTTTGAAAAGGAAATGAATCTGTGTTTCAGTGTTTCTGTTAAACTGCATGCATTTTCAGTTTTCGGCTTAGCATCCATTGTGATGTTATCTCTTCAAATACAAACCAAATTTTCGATGTCATACAATCAGTTCTGAAGCTGTTTTTTTTCGTGGTTGGTGCAGCTGAACAGTCCAGATCTGTTCGATATGTACTCTGCCGGAATTACGCTCATGCAAATGGCTATTCCTAGTTTAAGATCCTCAGCTGGATTAAAGAATTTCAATTCAGAAATAAAGGCCTCTGGATATGACTTAAAGAAATGGAGGGAAGTTACTAGGTTAAGGCCTGATTTTCGGCTTCTCGATCTTGACTCTGGTAGGGATGGGACCTGGCTACTAAGCTTATCTCAGAGAGAGGTTTCCTTAAAAGAGGGAGGTTATCAGCTTCTGCAGCTTTAAGGCATCCTTACTTCTTGTTGGGAGGTGATCAGGCTGCTTCTGTTCTTTCAAAACTAAGCTTGAGCAAGTAGCAATAGAAGCTTGAGAAAGTAGCAAATTGCTTGGAAATGTGCGTATAAACTGTTATCGCTCTCTCTCTTACTGCTAGTTTGTATTGATCAGTTCATACTTCATGATGATCATAGTAAGTTTTACTAATTTAGCCTGGCGAATTTGAGGACGATCAAAAACTAATTAGGGGCGACTAATAAAACAAAATAAGGTCATTTTGAAGTAATCTCAATACATCCCTTATCCATATATTTTCTATAATGGCTAATATATCCTTCTTAATTAGTGTTAATTTTGATTACTTAGTTAATTAATTTGGTTATAGTTAGTGTTAGATGATGAATTTGAGTTATAGTTTTGGAATAGAAATTGAGAGTGTGTTAGAGAGGAAGAAGAAGAAGAATTTTTTGGAAATCAGATTTTACCTATATTCAATCACAAACATGGATGGGTATGAGGAAGAAGGTGAGATTGAACATGAAGAACATAATATTGAAGGTTCAAATACGTTTAGAGACGACGATTTGGGTTATTTGTTGGATGATCCAAATTTTGGTGTGGAAGAAAACCTAGACGATGAATCACATCAATATGAAGATAATAATGCATTAAACAATCAGGTATTGTGTTAAGAAGCTCAAAACCAAATTTGTATGCGTTTGTATGTGATCGGCAACAACAAACATTTATTTTTGCATGCATTTAATGCCATGGACGTCCCATGATCGGTAGTTTATGGTACTCCATAAACTACCGATTATACGTCTGTTCCAAAATAATTGAACAATCAGTAGTCTCGTGAAGTTTACTACCTACCGATTATACAAAATCCCCAAATTGTTTTTTTTTTTTGAATTTATTTTTAAATAATCGGTAGCTTAGGAAAACTTATTGACTACCGATTATGTTAGTCGCCCCAAATTGAATTTTTTAGAATTTCTGTTTGCATAATCGGTAGTTTAGGAGAACTTATTATCTACCGATTGTGTTAGTCGCCCCAAAACTGAATTTCTCCAAACCTACAAAGATATTATTTTGCAAACTTTATAATCGGTAGTTAATGTCATATAGTTACCTACCGATTGTATTATAATCGGTAGTGGTGTAACTCACTAAACCTCTGATTATATGTGTACATGACTTGACTTGATTTCTTCCTACAATCGGTAGTTTATGAATACATATTAACTACCGATTGTAAATAATCGGTAGCACGGGAATATTATTAACTACCGATTGTTGGTAATCGGTAGTAAGTGAACGTAATTAACTACCGATTATCATTCTCTAACTCATTGCTATTTTACGTAGATTATTGAATGGGTTAATCATGTTTCATACAAGGGTTCTGATACTTCCTTACAATATGTAAATAATTTGGTACGCTACCTACCCACTCTTAACTTGTCCTAAGAATATATGTTACATGGTTAGGCTTGATATTTGTTTTGTCATATGCGCATTAAGACATTTGGAAGTAAGGTGGAGGCAAATGAATGGCTTCTCAACAAGGCAAAAGAGAAGATGTGCGTTGTAGTTCAGAACAATTGTGTGAAAGTTGATCGATTTGAAATGATTTGTGAGAGAGGTGGCGAGCGAAAGAGTCATATGGGAAAGAATTATAAATACGTAAAGAAGACGGAGAGGATATACCGAGGTAATTCAAAGAAGATTGGATGTCCATTTAAGATTATCTTCCATAAGCCCGAAGGTAAGAAAGGAAAAGTATGGAAAATGTTTAGAGTTGCTAATGGTCGTCACAACCACGAAGATCCGGAAAATCTTGTTGGGCACGTAATGGTTGCCAAGTTAAAACCAAAGGAAATGGAGACGGTGAAGTCTATGAGGACCGTAATGAAAGCGAGTGCAATCCTATCTAAGATAAAGGCAGACGACCCCAACAACTTGTCTTCGTTGTCTATAATTTATTCGGCGCTAGCAACGATCAAAAGGACGGAATGGGATGGTCGAATGGTTATGCAACAATCAGATTGGTTAGCCGAGAAACACAATTACACGTTGAGAAAAGAAGAATGGGATGGTAAGGTGATTCTTATTTTCTTGGCATATCCGAAGATGATCCGATTGGTTCAATGCTTCCATCAAATTTTGTTGATAGATGCTACTTACAAGACAAACAGGTACAACATGCCGTTGTCGAACATCGCTTGCCACACTTCATACAAATGTACATTTACGGCGGCTTGGGGTTTAATGGATGCTGAGAACGATGTCAGTTTCATTTGGATGTTGCAAACATTAAGGTCGATTTATAATGGCGAGCATTTTCCAAGGTTTATTGTAACGGATAACGATACAACCTTGATGAATGCAATAAAGGTAGTGTTTCCGGAAGACCAGAATTTGCTTTGTACGTGGCACATTCAATGCAACATCAAATCCAATTGCAGACATCATATCCAAGCTAAAAAACGCAACAAAGGTACAAAGAGGTCCAAGGAAGAGGATGAACGTATTAGTAAACTAACCGTGGAAGAACGAGAAGAAGAGAAAAGGTTGACGGATGAAAAGTAGGTCGAGGATGGAATAAAATGATCTTTATTTCTAAAATCATGGGATAACATAGTTTGGTCGATGACAGAGGAAGTTTATGAATACAACTTGAAGAACTTTGAGGATGAATGGGGAAAGAACTATCCCAAACCAGTTAAGTATTGCAAATCACAATGGTTAGGACCACATAAGGATAATTTTGTGTTTGCATGGACATATGAATATCGGAACTTCAAGAACGAGGCAACAAGCATTGCAGAGGGGTCCCATGGCCGATTAAAGAAAATACTAGTCGGTAGCCAAAATGGGGTCGTGTCGGTCCAAGAAGCAATCCATGAGTTCACCAATCGTGACCTCACTAAGATTTATGGTTCAATGGAAAAAAGTCGGCATAGATTCCCTTTGGCACATTTAAAACATAAAAATCTTCTAAGGGGTATAGTTTACAAAGTTTCTTGGTAGGCAATAAATTTCATGATAAAACAATTGGAGTTGTACAGAGATCACGATGATGAGACTACAGTTTGCAACTACAAGACGATGATAGGTATTGGACTCCCGTGTCGTCACATGCTTGTAAGGTATATTGAAGTGATTGACATTAATGATATTTATCCCTTTTGGAAGAAATTAAATTTCACTCCAAGCACCCCGACGGTTGATGGTGTGTCGTTCATGGAGACGGAAATATTTGCACGAATGCTCGAGCGTTACTCTTCATCAAATGGGGCATAAAAATAAATATTGATGCACTATTTAGAGGAAACCCTTTACCCCTGTCAAAAGGTTGTTCGGCAACCAATAAAAGGAAAGGCGATGGGTAGGCCGAATACCGAAAAGCCGAGGTCAATTCAAAGAAAAAAGTTGAAGGAATGGTTATCTAGTCACTGAAGCTGAGTATGAAGATTTGTCGGCTCCAACGAAAAAGGCCCGTCCAAGGAAGGATCAAGGTGGACCAAGCTCACGACAAGTCAAAGCTAAGGTCTGTACGATTCCTTCCCAACTAAGTCAAACCCAACCTATACACGATGAATATTTGGAACAACTCCCTCTACTCATTATACAATTTGTTTTGTCCACCGACGATGTCGATGGGGATGGAAATTGTGGTTTCCCCATTGCTTTGAAACAAATAGGAGACTTTAGTAAGGTGGTTACCGAGAATATCACCCAATGACAATATTTAAGAAATAAGATGGCCGCACAATTATTGTAGGATATAGAATTTTATATTGAAATGATGAGAGAAGGAGATAGACATGGAAGAGAACAAGAGTTCAAAGAGTTATATACTCGTGTAAAATGCCGAAACGGATTGGAGGTGGTCGGATCCAAGTATTGGATGGTAACGCCGATATGTGGGTATCTTTTAGCGGATGTATTGAACTGCGTGGTATATTTTTTCTGTCCTCCTTCATCAGGATTTAGTGTCACATTTACACCCACAAGGACGGTGTGTGATGAGTCGGTCAAGGATAGGCGAATCATTATGGCTTTTGTTAATGACAATCATTTTATCGGTTTAAGTTTAACGGATGATTGTCCATTACCTCCATTGACTAGGTGGTCGGATTACTTCACAACTAACCATTGTAAGGAGTGGTTGAAGCAATACGAGTCTAACATGAAGCGTTGGGATCGTTTAACAAGCTCAGTAAAGAACGTAATTGATTTGAACTAGGATGGTGAATAGTTGATTTTGAATATATATTTTGAACATAAATGTATACAAAAAAATTATTAATGCAATGTTTTGTGATCGTTAACAAAAAAAAATTCATTTTTTGCATGTATTTTATTTCATGGACGTATGATAATCGGTAGATAATGAAGTAATATATCTACCGATTCCATCGTAATCGGTAGTTTAATTTTTTTACAAACTACCGATTATGAAAGTTGCCCCAAATTGGAAATCGTAATTTTTTCAAAATTCCTGAACACTCATAATCGGTAGTTTAAATTTTTCTTAAACTACGGATTATCATAAGTAGCCCCAAATTAGAAATCGAAATTTTTTAAAAAATTTCAACATTTTATACAAGCACAATCGGTAGTTTAAATTTTTCTTAAATTACCGATTATCATAAGTAGCCCAAATTGGAAATCGATTTTTTTTAAAGAAAATCAACATTTTGTACCAGCACAATCGGTAGATTAAGAAATTCTTAAACTACCGATTATTTATCATAAGTAGCCCGAAATTGGAAATCGATTTTTTTTTTAAATTTTACATTTTGTACAAGCACAATCGGTAGTTTAAGAAATTCTTAAACTACCGATTATCATAAGTAGCCCCAAATTGGATCGTTCATTAAAAAGAGTAAGTGTGTCGATTAATAAGTCGTGCATTAAAAAGAGTTTTCAAACATACAAACTTATAATTGATTTATTTTTTTCAGTGGGTGATGGTTCTCGCCAAATATGAAACTATCCATGGGAAGACGTGTATGCATGAGGATTGCTATCGCATTTTGGAAGAAAGTACCTTGTACCATTTCAACCTATATGCTTAAGTGTTTAAGTGTAATCTAATGATTTATTGTATTTCATTTCCTTTAATGTTACGCGATGTATACCTTTTCGATTCAATGAAATGATTTTACGTTCAACTGTTTTACAAAAATAATTAGCTAATCAATACAAGACACCGTTTAATCAGTACATAATCGGTAGACAAAGTATATTAAACTCACCCAATTGTTCATAATCGGTAGTTAAAAAAAATGTAACTACTGATTGTGCATAATCGGTAGCCTAAAAATCAACTTAACTACCGATTGTGCATAATCGGTAGCTCGGGCTCTACATAATCTACCGATTGTGCATAAAAAATGGAACAGAAAAGTCTATGGACACACGTACAATCGGTAGTTACATAAAAAAATTAACTACCGATTCTGACAAAATTTGGGTACATGAATATAATCGGTAGTTTATGACCAAATTATAACCTAAAAATAACTACCGATTGTGCATGATGTTCATGAGCAATGAAGAACACTAAAATAATCGGTAGTTTAATACAACCACGAAGAGCAATAGACCATTTCTCAAACATGGGATTTTTGTAATTATTAGTGAAAGGTTTTTTTGGTAATTATTTGATTAGTGAAAGAGTATTTTAGTATTTTTACATACCCCTAGGTTATTCCTTAATCATATCCATGGGATTGGGTTAAAAAAATCGTCCCTAATTAGTTTTTGGTCGTCTTCAAATTCGCCAGGTAATTTAGATTCTAATTTGTTACTAATACTGCTTAAATATTAGATTTGAAATATATAGTTGAGTAATGCTTCATTTCAGTGGCAGCTAAGGGAGAGCCAATTTCAAAGCATTCGGACAAGAATTGATCACTTCCTGTCACGTATGTAACATTCAAATTGACCTGTTTCCGTGCGTTGGTTAAAGATTCCCTGCTATCATCATCCATACTAAATTTGCATCAAGCTGCCTCCTATATGGTACGGCCTCGACTTCATTATTATTTACATAGAGTTATTCTTGGAACTTATGAAAGCTTACAAATGTTTTCACTTGTGGATGTCAGAGGTCCTGGCATGATAAAATAGACTTGCCTTTATTTGATGAGGAATGTCCCTTTTATTTTCCTTCTATATAGCATTAAGAATCCGTTCATCATATAAAGATGCCAATCTCTGTACGTCGTTAAGGTGTATTTCTTACATAAATGTAGATAAACAGACAAACGGATACTAATATACAGCAGTGCAAGAGATTTTTCTTCTTCCAAAAGTGTACTTGTTCGTTTAGCATCAATGAAATATGCTATGATGTATGTATTCCTTGTTGAGGTCATTGCGTTGTACTTTGTTTTATTTTGTTATCACGTCTACAGAGGTGTTCTTTTGTCATGTGCTCTTTTTCTCTCATGCATCAAATCACAATATTATTTTGCATTATGAACCCTTAAGCAGTTACAATTTTAGAGGAAACAACTAATCAATCCCCAACCAAACACAACCACACTGTACGACCTTTTTCGCTACCAATAACAACATACGGAATGGACTAAACTGGTGTCTTTTTGTTCGTCAAAGGGAACATATACAAAGACATTCTCAAAGTTGGCAGAATGCCGGAGCATTTAAATCAGTTCCATAAGAACTATACTGTATTACCAGCTTGGTATGTGTCTGTACTGGAGTCTCTTACCTTGTCATCAGTTACCGCAGCACCACCTCCACCAAAATCCTTATCTTCGCCTGAAATTTCCTCAAGTGATCGTCCATTTATTTCTGGCACCATGAAAGAGCAGAAAAATCCTAGCAGATCGACAACTACAACCCTATGATTGCTCTTTTGATCTTGTTTGACTCACCATGTAAAGTATAACCCTGCACCACAAATGCACCAATTATTGCACCAGCTTTTCCCCGCTGCTGAGATTCCATGACATGTTGATCTAAATCTTGCTGGGAAAAGTTCTTCCGGCACAATGAAGGTAGTACTGTTGGGTCCGAAATTTGCGAAGAAGAATGTCAACCCGTAGAGAATGGCAAATGCTATTTTGTTTCCACCACAGAAATCACTTGTTGAGCCTGTGGGGCACTTTTCCTTTTCTTCTCTGAGGTACGAGTACGGAATACCTACTATTGCCATGAAAATGGACATCATAAGGAACCCTCCGAGTTGGATTATGTAACGGCCAATTTTATCAATGAAAAAAACCGTGAACCAGTATCCAGGGACAGTAGCAAAGAGCGCGACTAGAAACATCGCTCTGGATATCTTAAAGACCTCTTCGATGGCATTCATGGTTGCTCCCTTCTTCAGCAACCCGATGGCTGGGAAAACATCCTTCTGCGTGAGATTCAAGCTATAGAAGGCTATATCCCGCAAGAACCAAGTAGTAGAAGTTCCAATTAAGTGAAGTCCATGCCTTGTCATGAATTCTTTAGAAAATAATCCATATGAAGAATCAGGTTTTGATGCAACTTTATAAGGCTCTTCATCAGCCTGTATATTTTGGTCTAGTACTGTTGCCATGTCTGATGCCGCTTTCTTGTGATCTCCAGAGACTAAGGCCATGAACCTTGCAGTTTCAGGCATCTTCATACGCCAATAGTAGGTGAGCACAGCTGGTACAGCCCCGAACATAAGCACAATTCCCCAAACAAAGTCTCCCTCGGGTTGAGTTGAAGTTGATAAAACACGGTTGTGTTCATAATTTGGGGCTGGATATGCATGCATGAACGCTGCGGACACGATCATTGCAACAAGACCAGCAACCAAGATTCCAACTCCTTGCATGGCAAAAACTGCGGCTATGGAAGCTCCTCTGGTTTTCTGATTGGCATACTCTGACATTATCACAGCTGAGGATAATCCCCTCTGATGCCAAAGCCTAGCCAGAACCGGAAGAAACAGAGAGAAATCATGACACTCTTAGCCGAAGAACCCAAGGAGAGTCCTGAATAGGGATGCACAAACCCGACCTAGACCCGTCGAAAGACGGGTCGGATGCGGGTGACAATTTCCTTCACACGTCTTCTGGCGGGTCGGGTGCGAGTGACACCTTCTCCCACCCGACCCACCCGCCGAGACACGAAACCAGAAAGAAAAAAAAAACACGGTTTTATTCTTCTCACCCACTTCCTCTCTTTCTTTTGAGTCATTATTTCTGTACCAACTTCTTCTTCTTCTTCCTCTCTCTTTCGAAGTCTTTCTTTCACAGAGGATATTTCAATGGCGGATCAGTTAGCGAAAGGAGAAGAGTTCGAGAAAAAAGCTGAGAAAAAGATCAACGGATGGGCTGTATTTGGTTCCAAATATGAAAATGCTGCTGAATTGTTTGATAAAGCTGCTAATTGTTACAAAATTTCTAAAGCATGTAAGTAATCTCATCTCGTCTCATTTCTTAGGGTTCCCGATGCGATTGCCATGTTTATACTTGGATACTTAAGTGTTTTGTTGATCGATTTCTCGATTATTAGATTACACTAAATCTAGGTATTGATTGAGTTTTAAGAGAAATCGATCAATTTAGATCTTCAGTGATTCTATGGTGTTAATGCATGAAACCTTTTGTTGGATTGTAATCTGAATGATTTCTCTGTGTATAATGTGTGATTTCTTGTGGTTAGTTTAGTTTGTGTTAGTCAAATTATGAAGACGTTTTGTTACTGAGGAATTGCATGATGCCATATCATGCTTTGATCAGGATATGAATCAGTTCATGGAAATCGGCAGGTTTAATATGGCTGCTAGATATTGCAAGGTGAACTATTTTGCAATTGTAAAATAAAAACACTTCAGATAAACGAGTATGTTTGTATTGTGTTAATAATACACATTTCTCTGTGGAACAGTGGTTAACTTAATCAGGGTACAACAGGCTCCATTGGAAACTTCAAGATAGCTAATGACTTATATTTTTGTCTTTGCAGGAAATTGGCGAGTTATACGAGGTTGAACAAAACTTTGAGAAGTCTATTGTTTATTT
>JAJJMC010003761.1:3639745-3782579 GCA_023531435.1 Papaver californicum | reverse complement strand
TTAACTTGATCTTCTTCCACGTGTCATGCTTCTTTAATTTATTAACAATTTGCCCCCTTCTTCTCTTTTTTACAAAATCATCCAGCGGTCGATCCGAGATTTTTTTTGAAAAATAGAGAAGGACTTATTGTTTTTAACATTTCAGTTTCTTTTCCACACGTTATCCGGTTTTTCCGCTGGCATTAACTATATGAGTATGCTACTGATTTTTTCGGCTCTGTATTTATTGCTTTTATACACATGATTATGTCAGTTACACTTTTTCCAATGAAATCAAATCTTTTCCGATTATTTTGTTTTCCCATCTTTTGGCGTTTACAATTCTTCTTCTTTAAATACTCTGTGACTTTCTGCTGTCTTCTTTTAGTTATTGCACTTTGTCTTCCTTAAACCTTTCAAATTTTCCCCACTACTCAGGAGTTCTGTTCTCGTTCATTGGTTTCTTCTCTACTTCAATTTGACCACTGTTAACTTCTATTCTTCATGTAAGTAACTTTATTTTTCTTGATTCAAAATTTTCTTTTCATGACTGTGGGTCTATCGATGTAAAAAGATTGTAATTCCCTGGTTATTTATGAATGAGTAAAAAGCCCTTTTTTTTTTTTTTTTTTTTTTACTGTATTTATTGCTAGGTAATTTCTTCATACATTAATTTTTTCTTTCTTATGCTTCTTTTTGCTCAGATCTTCATTATGTCTCCAAGAAAATCTGATGCTGCCAGCAATCAAGGTGAAAACAGGAGATCGAGTAGGTCTTGTGTTTCTCGAAATGCTGTTTCTCGTCGCGATTCATCCCTTGCTACTCCTACTTCTGCTGCACCTCGTACCATACGTGATTCTTCTCCTGATATTCCTAATGTTGCCCCCAAGAGTAAGCGGTCATTGTCATCTTATAGCTATCGATCTATGGATATTGAAGAATTTAAAAGAAAACATAATCTTCAAGAATTTAAGGTTTCTTTTGTCGATAGTGCTTCCGATATGATGACCTACGATTTGATGAGAAAATTTCAATATAACCATCATAGATTATTAATTTCTGTTGGTGCCTTGGAAGCTGGTCTTCATCTCCCTCTGTATGAAAAGAACAACCCTTTCCAGTTCACAGTTCTTGCTACTCGCAGCAGGGCTCCACATACTCAACTTCGATCTATCACACAGTATAATGGCAATTGGTGGCGAATTCTCGGTGAATGCACCCTTCGCAGTGAGGGTCGTACCCGTCTTACCTGTTATGTTCCCGATCTTTCAGAACGTGTTCATTATACGTCTGAGAATTTCCAGAATACTTATGGTGATGGTATTACTGTTAAAAATTATGTTAAATGGAGTGTTAGTCCTGTTCGCAAATGCTCCCAAGGGTTTCCTCTACTTCGAGAAGTTGATGACCCCAGAATCAAGGTAGCTCCATATACCAATGCTGACTTTCCTTCGAACGAGAGAATTCGTCGAGAACATGATTATAGATGGTATCGCACCCCTATTCTGATCGAGGGACCTTGGGTATATGGTGACATTCCTACTAGTGAAATTCAGCATCTTCGCAATTGTTTCCCGAACTATTGCCCCTGGAGATTGAACTTTGATGATTATAAATTTGACTTCAAGGTTCGAAATTCTTAATTGATATCATTCCTTTTAGATATAGTGTATCGATCTTTAATGTCTTCTTTAAATGTTTTTACTTTTTTGATTCCAGGTCGATCCTTCTTTGGACATCAGAATCCCCCTTCCTCCACCTGATCGTGGTATTCAAATCGTCGAGAATAGACAGATCGTCGAGAATGAACAAACGATCGAACCCGCAGTTGAGGGTAAAGGAAAACGAAAATTAATTCTCACAGCAGAGAAGAAGCAGAAGAAGCCCAGAACTCTTGAACTCTCAACTGAGGTTGTAGGAGAGACGGCTTCAAGTTTGAATAAGGGAGAAAGAAGCTCGATTGTTGCTCTTCCATTGGATCAGTCTGATCCTATCGATGCTATTCCAGTTTCCTCGATGCCAGCAGAAATTGTGGTATCGGAACGATCTGATCCTATTGTTGCACCTCCTTCTGGTACTTCATCCAACTTTTATAACATCGTTTCTCCACTACCTTTTGATTTCGTGCTTGATTCCCCTGTACCTGATAATGGTGCATTGGAAACTTTTTCTGGTCTTCCTCAAGAAGAGGGAGATGATATTGTTATTGATGAAGATATTGTTGATGTAGTGAATGAAGTAACTCATGTTGAAAAAGAGAATTCGTTGGAAAAGGATAATGCTGAAATAAATCCGATTGATGGCGTGGAGAATATGAATGTTGGAGCCAACACCTCTGTTGTTGAAGAAATAAATGTTATTGATCGTACTGAAAAAGAAACCTCTCCTCCTTCTAATATGATCGTTCCTGGTGTTTCGATCCCTTCTGAAGTCGAAGGGACTACTGGAGTAATTCTAGAATCGATCGCGCCTTCTGATGATTTGGTTCGATCTACTTCTGTTGCTGTTGAGGTCGATACTACAATTCCAAGTGTCGACCCTTCTACTCTGAAGTCTGTTTCCGATCAAATCTCCCGTGAAGGTTTTAATTTAGTTGGTGATGAAGAAGAAGCCTACAAATGGTTTCTTTCTCAGGGACTTTGGAATGTTTCAGCAGATCGTGAGAGTATCAAATCTGATTCTGGCTTCATGTCTCGATTCCGGAATTCACTTAGTGCGATTCCTTTGGATGAAACTCTGGATGCATGGTCTAAGAGTGATATTCTCGATCAGATATCTCCTGTGAAGCCTCCTCCTACCTTTAATGAAATTTTGAATGTTTCCGATAGTTCGTTATATTCACTTCCACAACAAGCTTTAGCCCAACTTCAATATGGTAATGACTGTCTATTTAGCGGTTATAAATTTTATAAGGCTCGAGCTACCATGATGGGATTAATATTAAAGAAAGAATCAGGGGAGATGGAGGAAAAGAATGCTTCCTTACAACAAGCGAATGATGAATTGCAACAGCAAAATAATTTTCTTCAACAACAACTTCAACAACTTCATCATCAACATAATGATCAATATCAACAACAACAGGAACGTCTCCAAACTATTGAAGGTCATAATCAAGATCTTCAGAATCAAAATCAAGGTTTATTTTTCATTCCTTTTCAATTACTATTTTATTTACTTGATTTATATGAAACATTTAAATTTTATACTAGGTTCAATGGAAAATATGGAGACCCTATTTAGGTTCGATCGTAGAATGGTACAATTGAATAATCATGCAAGGGAAATCTTCAAAGAGATGAATGTGGTTAGAGAAAAACTGACTCAATTGAACGATAGTTTTGATTTAGCCACTTGGAGGCGTAATAAAGCAGAATCAAAATATCGAGAAGTTGTAAAATTGCTAACTCAAAAAGAATTAGAGTTTAAATCTGTTGTCAGAGGTACATTTTTGGTTTACCTAATTTTATAGTTCTTGATATCATAAAATTTGTCTAATATTTTCCTGTATTTTCAGAATTGGAGAAAAAATTTAATGAAGCTAAGGATCGAGCAATACAAGTAGAAACTGAGCTTAATACAACGAAAGATTCAGTGAAGAACATCACACAAGAGTTAAAGACTTCTGAGCATAATGTGACGCTTAGCGCCCTAAAAATTGAGAGTTTACATGCTCGACTATCTACTGAACTTTCTAAAATTAATGCTCGTGAACAAGAGATTGACTCATTAGTTGCATAACTAAATGAAGAGAAAAATCAAAGATCGCGTCTTAGTGCTCAAATAGAAGCAAATCAGCAAAAGATCGAAGAGCTTCACAAAGAAATCAACTTTGGGCGTGATTTCGTTCAACGGGTCAGGCAGGATGCTAAAGCGAAAATTGCAATGTCCTTCAATACTGCTTTAGATCGTGCACAATCCGATCCTTCAGTGCTTAGTAAGCGCGCTTCTGTGCCTGCAGTTCCTCCTCCACCATCTCGATCCGGTCTTCCCGATATCTGATTATGTCCTTTGTAATTTCATTTACTGTTAACTCCACTATCTTGTACTTTGTTTATCTTTCATTGATTTTCTTTTGTATCCTTTTGATATGCCTTTAATGTTGTTTCCTGCACAAGAAAATGTGATTAAGTAATTCTTTTGACTATCATATAATTTTCCGAGTACCATAAATTGAAGTACTTTTTACCTCAAATCATGTTGTTCGAGATCCCACACATACGAAACAAACCCGGGCCAGGGGTAAGATACAGGGTTGGTCCCGAACTGTACTTTGAAAATTGATAAACCAATAATTAGGAACTCCTTCTTGATTAAGAATTTCATTGTTAGCGAAACTCTATAAGGATGTTTACCTTTTGACTTTGATTATGTCGTCAATCGCAACGATATCCAGAATATGATGTTCCTGGAATAATTTTGAGCGCTCAAAGTATATGAAATTCCGGGATTAATGGAATTTTGATTATATTAATAATCATAACAATTTCCAAGATATGATGTTCCTGGATTCAAAGTATATGGTATTCCGGGATTAATGGAATTATAATATTCTCCAAGGTACGATGTTCCTGGAGTGATTAAATTATAAAAGAAATTACTGAATTAATTGTCTATGTACCTGCTTTTTGTGTTAACATTGCATTGTTATTTACGGATGGTAAAGCTTTAAATATTGTGCATTCCACGGATGCTGTAAAATTTCTCCTTGCAAATTCTGAAGATAGTACGATCCTTGGCCTGTTGATGCTTGAATCACGTATGGACCATCCCATGTTGGTGCGAATTTTCCTGCACTCTTGTCCCTTCGGTATTCTGTTATTTGTCGGAGGACATATTGACCTTGGACAAAATTTCAGGATTTTACACGTTTATGGTATTCTCGAGCTAATCCCCTTTGATAATTTTCCATCTTTTGGAGTGCCACCTCTCTTTTTTCTTCCAAGTCATCCAATTTTTGTAACATGAGATCTGAATTAAGGTTTTTCTCCCATGCTTCTGTTCTGGTTGTAGGCAAAATAACCTATGTTGGTATTACAGCTTCTGTTCCATAAGTAAGAAGATAAGGTGATTCTCCGGTTGAAGTTTTTCTTGTGGTTCTATATGCCCATAATGTGTTATGTAATTGTTCGCACCATTTATTATAATATCCATCCAATGTTTTCTTCAGATTTGTTGCGATTGTTTTATTCGTGGATTCTGCTTGCCCATTGCTTTGTGGGTAAAAAGGTGTAGACTTATATTTTTGAATATTATATGTTTCAAATAACATAACGATATTCTTCCATTGGAATTGTTTTCCATTATCAGAGACTATCGCTGCTGGAATCCCAAACCTACAAATGATATTCTCGAATAGAAATGTAAAAACATCAGCGTCTCTGATTCGCGCTAGTGCTTTTGCTTCTACCCACTTGGTGAAATAATCAGTGGCCACAATTAAGTATTTTTTTTTCTTTGTGCCTTCAGCTAATGGTCCGACTATATCAACTCCCCATTTCGCAAATGGCCATGGACTAAGTATTGAATTTAATTCCGTAGCTGGTGCTTTGATTTTCTTACCAAATCGTTGACATTCTTCGCACCTTCGAACCATTTCTTCCGAATCTTTCAACATGGAAATCCAATAATAACCCTGGATTTTGGCTTTTAACGCTAGCGATCGTCTTCCACTATGGTTTCCTGCATCTCCATAATGTATTTCTTTGAGAATTCGTAATCCTTCTTTTTGTGATAAACATCGAAATAATGGTCCAAGAAAAGAATGTCGATAAAGAATTCCATCTCTAAGTTGGTAACTGTTTGACTTAAGTTGAATTTTCCTTGCTTCTTTAGAATCTGTTGGTAACACTTTATTTTGTAAATATTGATGTATCGGGGCTCTCCAATCTGGCTCACTTGGTTGATCATTTTCTTGTGGCGATGTAGATGTGGCACTTTGTATGGCTGAGTCATCGATACCATCTTCCTCTATGTTATTTAATACTTGTGCTCTTATGGATGGCTCGTATATTCTCCCAATTTTTAGCGCTTTAGTATTTGGGTCATTTATCATGGACGAGATATACGCCAGTGCATCTGCATGTCGATTTTTTTCACGAGACAAATGTCGAAAAATAATATTTGGAATACAAACTGTTAAGCTTTGTACAAGATTTTTGTATCGTTCCAAGTCCTCATCGACCGTTTGATATTTTAACTCGATCTGTCTAATCACCATCTGCGAGTCACTTGTGAGTCTTACATCACTTATTCCTAGTTCAATAATGAGTTTGAGAGCATGGACCACTGCTTCATATTCTACTATGTTATTTGTATGTTCTTCGAACTCAAGTCGAAATGAGTGTACCATACGTTCTCCCTTTGGTGCTGTAATCACGATACCTATTCCTGCTCCTTCTTTATTTCGCGACCCATCAACAAAAACCTCCCATCGTTGTGAACTATTTGAATCTAGAATATCTACTGGTTCTTCTTCTTCACACCCCGGAAGTCCTTGAATTTCATACTCTTCCTCGATTGGAAAATCTGCCAAAAAATCAGCTAGAACTTGGGATTTCTACGCAATTTGTATCTCATAAACAATGTTGTATTGTTCTAGCTGAGCGTTCCATTTTGTTATTCTTCCTACCTTCCCTGTATTCTTTAAAACTGATTCCAAATGGTGCTTTGGTTAATATACGAACATAATGAGTAAGAAAATAAGTGCGTAACTTCTGAGTAGCAAATACCACTGACAAAATTAATTGTTCAATCTTGGTATAATTTCTTTCTGCTGAATTCAGAGTCTTACTGATGTAATATATTGGTTTCTCAATCTTATCATTCGTTCGCACCATTACTCCACTAATTGCATTTTCTGTTGCCGCTATGTACAAAGTTAACATTTCTTCTGGTTCTGGTTTTTGTAATGCTGGTAACGTGGCAAGATGTAATTTTATACGTTGAAATGCTTGCTCACAACGATCGTTCCATTCAAATTTATTTTTCTTCTTAAGTACATCAAAAAAGGGTTTACATCGTTCTGATGATCTTGTAATAAATCTACTCAATGCAGCCAAACACCCATTTAACTTCTGTACACTTTTTATACTGGTTGGTGATGGCATATCTGTTATTGCTTGTATTTTTGCCGGATCAACTTGAATTCCATCTTTTGTAACCAGATATCCCAAAAATCGCCCTGATGTAACACCAAAAATACACTTCTCTGGATTTATTTTCATCTTATACTTCCGTAGTGCACCAAAAATTTCAGCCAGGTTCCGTAAATGATCACCAGATAACTTACTTTTTACTAACATGTCATCCACATAAACTTCCAAAGTTTTTCCGATCCATGGTTTGAATATTGCATCTACTAGGCGTTGATATGTTGCTCCCGCATTTCGTAGTCCGAATGGCATTCTAGTGTAACAATACAATCCTCGCGGAGTAAAGAACAATGTGTGTTCCTGATCTGCTTCTGCTAATGCTATCTGGTTATACCCAGATTGTCCATCCATAAATGATAACATCTCATGTCCTTCAACATCATCTACTAACTGATCAATGTTTGGGAGTGGATAACTATCTTTTGGACATGCTTTATTTAGATTGGTAAAATCTATACAAATTCTTACTCCACCGTTCTTTTTCGGGACAATTACCATATTAGAAATCCATGTGGGGTATCGTACTTCTCGAATGAACCCTGCACCTAAAAGCTTTGTTAATTCTTTTTCCACTGGTTCATGATATTCTGGTGCGACCTTTCGTATCCGTTGGCGAAAAGGAATTGCATCAGGATGTATTTTTAACTCATGCTGGACGATGTTGGGGTCAATCCCCGGCATGTCTTCCATTTTCCAAGCGAACACATCTATATATTCACAAAGCAATTTAACTATCTGTTGTTCCAAATCTGTTTTTATTAATGTCCCAGTTCGCACTTGCTTGGGGCATTCTGCAGTGCCAATATTTATGACTTTTGTTTCCTCTACTGGGGTGAAGACTGGTTTTGGAATCCCAATTGGAGTTGGGGTTCCCTTTAATTGCTACATCGTCCCTTTTTGTTGCTGGTCTTCCATATTTTCTCGATTTTTGCTACTCTCTCCTTTTTCACTTTCTGTTTTATTTTTTGCATTTTTTTCTAAGTATTGGTTTATTTCTTCTTCTTTTGCTTTAATTCTTTGTTCTTTTTTCTTTTTATATTGTAAATGCTCCCGTTCCTTATTTATTCTTGTTTCTGCCATTATACAAAGCTTAGCATCTTCTTGATCACCCTTTATCTCCATCTCTCCTCGTGGTGTTGGAAATCGTAGATATTGATGATAAGTTGATACTACACCCTTTAATTGATGAATCCATCGTCTTCCAATTATAGCATTGTACGGGGAAGGTGCATCCACAACGCTAAATCTTGTCAGAATGTTGATTGGTCCGGCTGAAACTTCAAGATCAATGTCTCCTTTTGGTTTAGAAGATATTCCATTAAATCCATAAATGACGAATCGTGAAGTGATGAGTTGATCTTCTTTGAAACCCATTTTACAAAATGTATTGTAGAACATCACATTCAATGAACTGCCCCCATCCAAGAGTATTTTCTTGACATTCCAACCAGATATCAATAATGTTAACACAAGAGGGTCATTATGCATTTCAATTTCTTGGTTTACTTCTTGTGCAGAAAATGTTAATGGGTGTGCCATCCAATCTTCCCATAATTCTACTTGCCTTCCTTGAACTCTAAAGGCCTCATGGTTCCGAATTCTCTTGCACAATTTCTTGTTGATTGCTACATTCAAATCTGTATCACACTTTTCCACACATGAGATCATATTAATAGTTTGTTTGTTATATGGAATATGTATTGCTTTGCCTTCATCATCTTTCTTTGTTGGTTCAATTTTTTGAATAAATTCCTTCAATTCTCCAGCATCAACCATTCTTTGTACTAATGCTATAAAATTTCTACAATTGTTTGTTGCATGCCCTTTATAACTGTGGTACTCACAGTAGTCTTTTGAATGTTGCGTAAATTCCGGTTGATTTCCCTTTGTTATTGTCCATTGAAAGTCTGGTCGATTCTTCAAGATGTTAAATAACCTGAAATATGAAACATTAAGCTTGGTAAAAGTTCTTTCTCGAAATTGTTGAGCAAAGTTTTTTCCATTCCCTTGTCGAGGATGTTTTAATTCTTTTGATTCAACTTTTGGAAGACATTTCCTTTTCTGTTCTGGTAATTCTTCAACTGAATTTGTTCTCCTTGTATTTCCTTGATTTTCAGAATTAATTCTCGATCCTTGCTCCTGTATATCTTGGAGTCTTGCACATGTTTCTATTATTTCTCTCAATTTGCCTTCAGTTTTTGGATTATTTCGATGGATTTCAACAAAGAGCTGACTCTTCCGATCTACAATCCCCCATTTATAATGGTTTATAGCTGCCATTGGGTCTAATTCACCTACTGCTTGACATATTGAATGCCATCTAGTTGTATATGATCGGATCGATTCTTCTGGCCATGACATTAAAGAATAAAGTCTGTCCTCCCCTGAATCAATTGGTCTGTTATACATGTATGCCTCTAAAAATTTCCTGACCAATTGTGCATAATTATTGATAGAATTTTCCGGTAATCTGTCGTACCACAATAATGTTGTTCCTGTTAAACTTGACGGAAAACATCTGCACATGATCGCTTCATGATCGTCCCATCACGACATCACTCGGTTATAATACTTTAAGTGCGATGTTGGATCCTTGGTACCATCGTAACATTCGAACACTGGAATATTATATTCTCTTGGTAATGATACGCGCGTT
This sequence comes from Papaver californicum, assembly GCA_023531435.1. NCBI lineage: Eukaryota > Viridiplantae > Streptophyta > Magnoliopsida > Ranunculales > Papaveraceae > Papaver > Papaver californicum. Next base: position 3,772,790 of record JAJJMC010003761.1, on the reverse strand, counting down.
AAATGTTGCGCTAACGGTGTTCGCTTTGCTTCTTTCAATACCTCTTCTATCCTTCCCCCCTCTTTATTTTTTAATCCTTTAATTTCCTCCTTCATTTGTTCCATCGCTTCCAAACATGTTTCCCATTGGGTTCGTTGAAAGTCATTCTCCTGTTGTCTTCTTACTCGAAATGTTGATCCTACTAACACTATTCTTTGATCTGGATTACGTTGTTCATTTCTTGTTATTTGTCTATTCGACATTGCCTCTTGATTTCGTATTCTGGTCACAGTTGGTCTTTGCTCTCGCTGAATTACATCTTTTAAAACTTGATTTTCGGTTGCTAGTAACTCAATTCGATGGTCGCTTGCTCTTTGTTCCTTTCTTATTTCCTTTATTTCTTCTAATAGGTCCTGTATTTGTCGTGTCTTTCTTTGAACTCTCATGATCTGAAGAGAAATTCTGAACCACTGTATTTGACATTAATTCTTGACTTGGGGTATGATTTCCCTCATTACTTTGTTGTTGTCCTGAGTCACTCCCTTCCTCTTGTCTATTTTCCAAGCCTTCATTACTATTTTGGTTCCTGAATTTGCGTCTTGAGTCATATTTCTAGAATATGTTGTTCCTTTACTGTCTGTCGCCCTCTCGATTGCTTTCCTTCCTCGATATCTAAAAATATTTCTCAAATTAGTCAAATGAACTCTTATTCACTAAATCATGAAAGATTCTAACTATTATTTTAACCGTAAATTCTTTCTATCACAAGTCTAACTTTTCTGTCTTTATAAAATTTTTTGTTTCATATTTTTATCTACTTTTTTCCTCATAAAGCATTTTTCATGTTAATAAAGTATACTTATGTAAATAAACTTTACACTCATTTTTCGCATCTTGTAAAATTGAATTTCCCAATCTTTTTTTTTTTAAATTCTTTCAAGCACATGCGTTCTTTTCTTACCAAAAATTTTTCTTTCCTGGATGATTTAGTTTCGACATTAAATCCCTTTTTCATTCATCAGGTAGGATAAATCCTTTAATCATCCCTGTTTCTAGCGCCAAATTGTTTATGCCAAAAAATCCTTTCGACTAAACAACCAATCAAATTCTTGGATACAATTTACATAACTAAGATCGAGTAATAAAGAAAAATTATTTTATTCATTTCATAAAATCATTTATGAACAATACCATTCATCACCCAGGTTTTGCAATTTTTGGGTTTATAATCCTTACACTTTTCAATTTAAATACAGAAATTCTTACATAATACTACTATATTCCATAGATTCGTACCTAAAAATATTTTCTCTCTCTTTCTCCAATTCTCCTTCTATATCTTTTTTTCCGTCCTCTTCTTTGTTGTTTGATCTCTTCTATTTATAGATCTATTTTTCTGGGTCGCTCTTTATGCAACGTGTCATTTTTTACTGCCTGGTCATCGTTCTGGATCAATTCTTCTTTGGGTCGATCCATCTTGTTTCGATGTATCTATCGTTCTTGTATTTTGTCTTTTACTTGGTGCGATCATATAGATGACAGATCATTCCTAATTACTTCTTGATTCGATGCTTTATATGTCCGACACGTGTTTCCTTATCTTCAAAGACTTCTGTGATCTCGATCATTAAAATAATAGAGTAATTATTACAATTCACTTTCTCGATCATTAAAATAATAGAGTAATTATTACAATTTACTTTCTCGATCATCTATCATTTAATGCTATTTGTTTTATTCGATACTGTTCAGCTTTCTCGATCTTATGTGTCATTCATGCAATTTATCGCTCAGATATCAGGAAACGTCTCGTCTCTTTTTGAAATTTGATATCTTTAATAGTGATCCTGTGTTTCTCGCCTTTTTTAATCTGGTTGCTTCTTAACTTGATCTTCTTCCACGTGTCATGCTTCTTTAATTTATTAACAGACTTGAAGTGCTGCATCTGGCTTTTAACTTATTCAAGAGTAACTGTCACTAGAATCATACCAAAAATTAGAAATATGCCATGTTCATGAGTAAAGAAATGTGAAAATTCTGGAAAAATGTACACCTTCCAAAATCGCATCGGTATTGGCGTATTGTAGTTGCCATAAAACTAATCTTCTCTTGACATGAATAACTCCATTTTGTTCATATCGACACAGGTGAATATGTCGTCAGATGCTCTTGGTTTTCTCAGTAAACATTTAGTAAACCAAACCCGATGGTGGATCACTTGGATTTTATCATCTACTTTTGTTGGTTCTGAATTTTGATTTTGGCATTTTCGGAGTTATTTATTGCATTGCGTGTATAGAAATCCCTATTACAGTGATCACATAAAGAACTTCCACAAACTTTCTATAGGACAGGGAAAAACATGGGGAAAAGAGGAAGTTACGAGTTTGTTTGGTGCTCATTTGTGGTGATTCTTCTTATGATTTATTGCACCAAAGCTCAAGGTTTGATACCAAATCCTTTCTTCATGAAAAAAAAGTCAGAACCCATTTATTTGATCTTTGTTGTGTTTTTTCAGATGATGGGATAAAGCAAGCAACAGACGATCCAACAGGAAATGTAAATATGAGCCCGTTTCATCAGTGGTTGAGTGCTTACGAGTGCCTCCAGAACGTAAATATTTTTGAGACTTATACCATGTTTTCGCACCTTTTTCATTCTGTGATTGATAGATTTCTTCTCTTCTTACTGAATTTGTTATTGAATTTTGGAATATAGACATCTAATAGCTGTCCAGGCAACTTCACTCTAACGGAATCGGGGAAATTCTGGGTGGCCGAAGATGATACAACTGCGTACTGTACAAAAGGGTGTGCAGACTTTTCCAGGGGTGTGCTTAAATGTATCTCACTCGTGAAGAAAGACTATGTATTCAGGAACGGCGCAACCGTCCGCGACCTCAATAACACCATCTCATCAGGTTGCTCCTCAGGTAAATCCTATGACCCTCTCTCCATAACTGTATCGATATATTTAACGACCTGGAAAAAATTATCTAGCGTGAAATCTGAATTCCTATTTGAATCTGTTTTTGCAGGTTTTACAGGAACTACATTGAAAAGCAGTAGTGCATTCAGAGGAATATACATGAACAGTATATTGACTACCTTTGCTATTTCAGCTTCTATAGCTTGGTTTCTTTTCACCGATCTCAATTTGTAATCACCCTTATTATGTTCCCTACCTACAATCTATCTATGGTCACCCTGGAAAAATTCATCTGCAGGGAATCCACACAAAAAATTGTTCCCTTTAACTGATTTTGTTTTCGTTGCTGGAAAGTTACGAAATACTGGTAATTAGATTCATAAACTTGTTATAGTGTTTTCTATCTCCATCATTACCTGTAAGGCCTGAACTTTTGGCATATGTATGGTAAAATTACAGACCTGCGGTGAGTAATGACCCTAACAGTAACGTATACAATTGATTGGTTCAATAACCCATAAATTAATTTTTATGGATGTATAAGACATCTAAAATAAAATATTTTTATAATATTCATATTTTCTAAATATATTTTTAAAATATTTTTTTGGGGCATTCTACCCAGATTTTATATCCCACAATAAATGAAAGTGACTAAAGTACCCTTTAAACTTTGGGTTTATAAAGAAAATTTTTAAAACGAGTTTCATCATGTTTCTTCGGTTCATCCTGTTTCTTCTGTTCTTTCTCTTTTCAGTGTTCAGAAACGAAAAAGGGGTTTAAATTTCTGATCTGATCAACACTTCAAATCGTGGTGAAGAAATATTGTGAAGTCGAAGATTTAAAGGATACTTACTTCCCAAATCTGATTAACACTTCAAATTAGTAAGTTCTCAATTTCAATTCATCTAGGTTTTATCCTGATTTTGATTCATAGATTCAATCTGTTTGTGTTTGATTATAAGATGAACACACAACGTTTATTCTTTTGATTCAGTATGATTTGAAGTTCATTAGCTATTTTGGTTATATAATTTTCTTGTCAATTTTTAGGTTTCTGTCGATGTTTTTTCTAGGGTTAGTAATAATCTGATTTTTATGATTAAAAACTTCAACAATTTTCTTTCAATTAATCAATTAGGAAATGGGAACCAGTTAATTGTTAATATAAAACCAATTTCATGATTACCATAGATGATTTTGGTTAACTTATTTCTATGTGAACTGATTTTAATTTTCCCTATATAACTCATCATGATTTTAGGTTTTTAATCTGTTTTTGTATTCAATTTGATGAGCATTCAACTTGTAGTGTTTTTTGTAAACTGATTTCGATTGATGTTTGTGAACAGATTTTTGTTTCATTATTTAAAGCAAGATGAATCCAGTTTCATCCCGTGTTGTCATCCTGTGTTGTTGTTTAGAAAATCTGTTGAATGCTTATGTTGAATATTGTTGTCACTGAGAACATATTATTGTTAATATGTTTGTTGTAGATGGATCCCGATTACCGAATTGTTTGTTTTGTTATGCACTCTACGGACTCGTGTTCATATAAGGTTAGTATGACGTTAACGGTCGATGAATTGAAGTTGTATGTGTGTTCTTGTTGGAAAAAGATTTCACCAGCATCAATTCAATTTATATTTGATGGTGGTGAGGGAAAAAAAATGGTTGTTGATAGTGATTTTAAGCTTCAATCGAGGATATCATTTTGTTACGTTAAAAGTTTGAGTTTGTTGGAGTTTGAACTTGGGTTTTTCCGTGAAGAACCTTTGATGATTGAGTTGTTGTTAGCTGAAAAAGCAAGCCAACAATTGTCCATTATTCCTACTTTTGATCATGGTTGTCGTCTCAACAACGAGCGTGCGTTTAATGGAAAACTTACGGTCAGAAAAACTTGTAAAGGGGATGAATGGGAATTCATTATAAAAGGTGTTAGCCAAGAGTTTCTGGGAGGACGAGAAGAAGCTCGGGTTGTTTTTCAAAAGTATAATCATTATTTTGGTCGCAAAATTAAGGTTCTTAAGAGTGATGATACACGGTATACGGTTGAGTGCTTTTATAAGGAGGAATTTCAATGAAAATGGAGGTTTCATGCATCGACGAAGACTTCAAGTTTGAAGAAGCACTTTATCCTTTGGGACTATGATGGAGACCATACATGTTGTGCCAGTTATAAAGATGAAACCAATAGTGTTCCCATTACACGTGGGTTAGTTAAGAATTTGGTAATTGACCAACTCAAACAAAATCCAAACAAGAAACCACGTGATATTATGACTGATTTGAAGAGTGATTATGGGTTAACATTGAGCTACGATCAAGCGCATGCCGGAAAAGAAGTATGTTTGAAGGAGTTATATGGTGATGATACCAAGGGATACACTGATTTGGTATGGTGGTGTGATGCTGTGAAGAGAACAAATGAAGGAAATCGAGATGATTTAATCTTAGAAGGAAACCAATTCAATAGTTTGTTCTTAGCTTTTTGAGGCTTGCATATTTGGCTTGAATTTTGTCATCCGGTATTGTTCTAGATGGAACTTTTTTGACGGGAAAGTTTAGGGGATGCCTTATGGCGGCTACTGGGAAAAATGCAAATAATGGTATGCCTTCTCTTATAGATATATTTGATAAAGATTCATTTTATTATTGAAGTCAAATTGCATCCTCACAAATTGCATTTTTCTGTCAGTATTATAACTCTGTTTTTTTAATTTTTTGCAGGATGCAACCAGTTACATCTTGTGTTTATCACCCTGACTTTTTCCGCTTAATGATTTTTTTTATGTGTGTGTTTTGTTTTGTTTTGTTTTTGTAGGAGTCTTCCCTTTAGCATATGGTATTGTTTCAAGCGAGGATGTCGACAACTGGCATTAGTTCTTGGATAAGTTAGAGTTTATTTTGGGTCATCACCCATTAAATTTCATTTCGGATCGTCACGATAGTTTGGTCTTTAGTATTCCCATTATATTTCATACTTCTCATCATGGTTACTGTTACCATCACTTTTAAAAACAATGTCCCCACTCAGATTAAGAAGAAGAAAGAAGAATATGGTATTTGCAATGGACTTGTTCACCCAATGTTTTTATTCATCAACTCTTGAAGGTTTTCATGACGGTATGAATAAGTTGAAGAAAATGGGATGCGAAGGTATTCACCGCTACTTGAGTGCTCTTCTCGTGGATAATTGGTCCACAACACATTGTAAAGGATGTCGATACGGAGACATGTGTTCAAATGTCGCAGAATCCTTTAATGATTGGATTAGGGAGGCGAAAAGTATGCCTATTGCAACATTAGTCGACCACATTCGATTCAAGATAATGGTGCAGATGAGTTCAAGGAAAATTGAAGGGTCAAAGTATTATGTATATTTGTGTCCCAATCTTGAGAAAGAAGTTGAGAACTCAATTCGTGCCGGCAGTACTTGGAGAATAAGCAAGTCTGGTGAACTTGAGTTTCAAGTACACTCTTCCGATCACACTCATGTTGTTAATCTTAGCAAGTGGTATTGCAGCTGTCAGTGTTGGTTTACTGATCAGTTCCCTTGTGCTCATGCTATCATGTGTATGGCTTCAAAAAAGCTTTGCGTCTATAATTTTATTAATCCTTTTTTCAGTATTGGGTTCTTCCAGGCTGCATATGATCATTCAATCAAACCAATTCCAAATAATGACAACCCTTCAACTGTTGATGAAGAAAAACTTATCTTCCCACCAGATGTTGTTGGCAAAGTAGAAAGACTAAAGAAAAAGAGGATTCCTACCGGTTCGGGTTTCAAGAGATCTATTACGTGTGGTAACTACCATACAAAAGCAAATTAACAAGACGACGTGTCATCATCATCCCGCCAAAAAGCAGCGCCTTATTCTCCCTCCTTGATAGCGTCTTCTTCCACTGATTCTTCTGGACAATTTATGATTCTTGGTCTTATTCATTCTCTGCAACTTCTTGTTGCATATTAGACTCATTCTTTTTATAATTAGTATTTGTTTGGACAAATCTATTTTTATCTTTGTTTGAGATTTTTATATTTTGTTTGAACAATTACAGTGACTAGTTTATATCTTAATTTTTTTTTTGGGATGTTCAATTGTAGATGCTCTTGAATTCAGGTACAACACAGATTAAACCTTGAGTGAATTCATGAACAACACAGATTAAACCTGGATGAAACAGGTTTCATCCTGCATAATCTTTTAAAAAAATAGATTTTTTGTTTGGATAAAACTGGGTTCATCCTGCATAAAATGACAGAAAAACCCTGCGCTTGACAAAAATGTTATTTTGCTTGGACGAAACCAGTTTCATCCTGCATATTCTGACAAAATTACTTAAAATTATCAATAAATAACAATTTAAGTAAAAGTTTTCAAATTAATTGATATGCAATTAGGATATATACATTCATAGATGAAATCCAAGGTTCATATTAATTGATCTGTAACTAAACTACATTAATAACACTTTACATAAAAAACTTAAACTTAAATTTTTTTACGATCTTTAGGCGAAACCAGATTCTTTACAAAACTGTCTTAGTTCTCTTCTAACTTCCAACAACTTCTTTCATCACTGAGTATTTCATATACAAGGTCTACTCGCTTTGTGCTCATCTTTTTCCTTAGAGTTTCTTCGTCTTCAAAAATGAAACCATCTTTCATCGCCCACTCCATGAAGTAGATAACATACATTCCAAAGTCAGGATTATAAAACCAAATCTTTCTTTTAGTTTTGTGTTTAATAAATGAAAAAAATGTACAATAAAAAATATCACAGGAATGACCTACCTTTTTCCCTGTTGTGGACAGTTCTCTACGGTAGTGAATTCAATATCATCCATGTTTTTATCATAGAGTTTGCTAAGAACTTGGTTCACTCTTCTTATCATTACTTTTACATCTTCCAGACAAATTTTTGTAGTATCGAGAAGAGAATTGTAGTGTGTCCAAGAAACGTCATGGAAGTCAAATTGAAACAAGGTAAAATGGTCTTTATATTCAAGCTTCGATGCAACTTCACAGTGGTGGTTCATCGGGATCAACAAGTAATGGAAATCGTTGATGTTAGCATTCTGCAATTTCTGTAATTCATTATCTATCAGCTTTGTAGCCATTTTTTCATCTTTCATGGAGACATAAAACTGAAAACAAATTAAATGCACTATTTAATTCAATCATTTTTACCAAAAACATTAATGAAAAAATAATAAAGAAAAAGAATCAAATGTTTTTATGTGTTACCCATGCAAGTGTGCTCAGAAACCCGGTCATAATGAATTCATCACATGTTAGGTTGAAACAGTTCCTTCCATTTCATAATCTTGAACTCGATTATACTGTTAGGCACGGAATGATTTAACATCATTTCTTAGATGTATTCACCCATAATAGAGATTGGAAACTCACCACCTCTATTGTAATTTCAAATTCAGTATCTGCATTATTGATCATTCATATAATTACAACAGTTGAAAAACATGATGAAACAAACAGGTTAAAAGTAGGATGAAACTGGTTTCATCCAAGTTTTACAGTTTGGTATAAACAAAAACCATACTAAAAAGAATCCAATTTCATCCAAAACAATAATACAAAAACAAATTATCAAAAAAAAAAAACAGTTGCGCGTACCTTAAATTTCCAGATTTATAGAACTCTTTGATTAACTTTTCTTAGTTCACTTTGTTTTCACTCAAGTAATTTTTCTACAACTTGTTATTCTTATCTAACTTCTTCAACTTATCACTCTTTTTCTTCTTTTCATCATTCCTAACATAATCCGAACCAAGGTTTTTCTTCTTCCTTGTATATTGATACACATTCTTCACGTTTCTCTTAATCGACCCAATTTCAGTCATAACTGCTAGAGGTTGTGCTTCAATAACTACATCTGTGTTTGCAACTTCGGGAATTTTATTGGGTGCATCAACGTTTTGAGGAACATCACCTTCTACATCTTTGTTCATCTCTTGAGTGATTTTAAGATTGAAGAAATCTGGAGGTGGTGTATGAACAATAATCTGAAGAGAAGATGAAGCTTGTAGAGTTTCTTATTGCGAGTTGTGTTGTCCTTCCAATACTTCCACTTTATTTAGCAAGTCTAATATTACCTTATCCTTTGCTTCTAATTCAACCTTCAAGTTAGAGATAATCTTATCTTTCTCTTCTAATTCATTCTTCAAGTTGGAGATGTTTTCTTCATGGTTGTTTTCTGCCTCATTAAACAAACATAATTGTCTTTCCTCTTCAGTCCAACTACCAACAAAGTCAATCATCCGCAACCATGTAGACAACATGTTTTTATTTTCAGATTCAAGATGCATCTGGTTTCATCCAGTGCTTACACAGGATGTAACTAGTTTCATCTAGTGATTACAAAAATATTATGGCTTCATATTATAGATTTAACTGATCTTTTGAAAGATTTTTCAGCATCGCCTCGACATCAAAAGACACTTGATACATGTTCCATCTTGCAAACCTAGGTAAGTTATCACTCTTGTCTTTATTTTCAATACCTTTAATATGTTCAAACATCCAGTACTGCAACAATAAAAAGAACAAGATGAATCTATTTAGTTTTTATGATTGTTGTATTGAAGATAACGAATGTTAAAAAATAAAATAAAAAATCATAAAAACTCACCAACAGATAGAAGCTACAACCATTTACGGAATAAGATGTCTTATGTACTTCTTCAACGTTTTCCATTAGATGCTTATGGATGAGATCCGGCCATGAGATTCTATTGATGATATCAATTGACTCCACACAGTTTAAGTACTTGTAATGGATTTACATACCACCAGTGTTTGTGAAGAAAATTGTACAAAACATGTACAACAACAAAAGGATCACCAACTCTTCTTCTTTGCCTTCTTCTTTGATTACAACCTTAATTCCTTTAACAATGTCTTTTTTCTCCAATTTGTCTCCACTTTTCTTTGCATCCTCCTTCTTGAAGTACTTTATGTAAAATTCAGAAGTTTTCAGACTAGTGTCCTCCCTTGGCCCATAAAGTTCCTTATCTTCTTCACTCATACGTATTCTCTTCATTGCAAACAACAAGTGAGTTAGGATTTGTCTTCAAAATTCGATCACCAATCTTGAATGAGTTGTTTGATTCATAACTCATTATGATGTATTCTAATGCCTTGGAGCTTTGCTACATTCAACCTTTCCCATTTTTCCTTCTTTGATCACATTCAGGAAACTCCAAAAATCAATCTTCCTTAATTCATCCTCTTGTTTCTCTGTGATTTCAAATGAACCCATTAAATCCACCATTAGTTTCATACTTGACCGAAAGGTTTTCTTCCCTTCCTTTCTCTCCAAATGATTTTCTTCATTACTTTCGCCAACCACATTTGCATCGTGCTTTTCCTTGGTTCTTAATTCACCTTTACTCTTGCTTTTGCTTCCTACAACAAGATAAAACCAGTTACATCCTATCAAAAATAAATTTATATCTAATATTAAACCTGGATGAAACTAGTTTCACCATAGGTTAAACCTGCTGAAACTGCAGATTAAACTTGGATGAAACTGGTTTCATCCTAGTTTATCCTAACAATTGTTCACCACCATTAACTCAACATAGATGATCAATAACAATTTAAACATAAAGAAATCAGAAAGTGGTACCTTTAGTTGAGGGGGCCATTATGTCCTACCAATTTAGCCAAACTGTTAAAACAAAAAAAAAAACAACTAGTTGTTAGTTCAAGTTATAATCAATTAAGAGAATGCAACTGGGTTACTGTCAAGGGGCACAAAGAATCATAAACTAGAACACAAACAAGAAGAAATTGAATTCATATAGGAAACCAGTTACATATCTACTACAACATTCTGAATTCATTACAATCACATCTGCCAACAAAGTAACCAAAGGAAACCAAATTCATACTGCATATAAAATCGTTCTAACTAAATTTAGATGAATCTAGTTTCTTCCTATTAATTCTGACTAAACTTAGATAAATTGCATATTTCAGATTAAACCACATTTAACATACTCTCACTGAACTGCACACTATGCTTATCGAAAGCAGTTTCATCCTACTTTAAACCTGCATATAAAACAATTTACACTAAAATTCTCCAATATCTACTCAACAATCACAGCATAAACACCAAATTCACAGTAAATTTCATCCAACTTACTACACCAGTTTCACCTTACTCACAACACCAGTTTCATACACACCAATATCACAACAACAACAAATCCATCTCAACAAAAATAACTGGATGAACCTGGTTTCATCCTAGTTTATACTGACACTCACCAATATCTACTCTATACAGCATACACACCAATTTCACATTTAAAAAACTTTGCCCAGATTTTGATTAAACCTAGATGGATGATTCCAGTTTTGTCCAAGTTTAAATGGGTAATGTGTAAAATTTCCCTAAAATTGAGCATGTGATTAGATTGGGTAGCATCAAAGAAAACCTAAAATCAAAGAAGCAGATGAAACCAATTTCAATCATTAAAAAAAACATCAAAGAAAAACTAAAATTAGCAGATATAAATAGTAATTACCTTCTTCGTAGTGGCGATTAAGAGTAGAATTGAATAGGTTTTTTGTTGTTGGTGGTGATAGAAACATATGGTTGAGTCGTGTTGGTGTTGATTGATGTAGATGAAACTGACTAGGGTGTTTGGTGTGGTGGTGGTGCTGCTGGTGGTGAATATAGATGGAACAGAGACTTGATGGTATCTGGTGGTAGTGGTGGTGGTGGTGTTGAAGAAATTATAATGTCGAGGTGGAGAGGGTGGGAGAAGTTTCTAGGGAGAAATTTCTGGAGAAGAGAAGGTGGGGATTCATATTCAAGTCCTCAAAATATATGTATTACGAAGGAATTCGTGGGTGGTTAGAGTCTTAGCTCCCGTTTCAGACGGGCGATGAACCGTTAAAGTCGACTCAGGCCACCGACTCCTGTGTCAGTGTACGAACCCGAGGGGCCGAGACAATATCGTAATTGTCGTCCTTCCCTGTTGCAGTTTATATTTAAATTACCCTTTTGTAGGGTTTAAAAATAATAATATCCAAAAGTTCAAAGTCCAAAAATCCAAAAATAAGAAAAAACAGAAAAATACCTAAAACAATTACAAAAATAATAAGAATTTCCAAATATAATTTTCTAAAAAGAAAAATAAAAACCCTACAAAAAATTAAAAAAAATAACTAAAAAAAATCTTGTCTTCTTTTTCCGTTCTTTTCGATTTATCTTTGGCTCCAAGTATTTAATCAATCAAAATAATCTTTGGCTCCAATTTCTTTTCGATCTAAAACCTGTAATACAAAGAAAAATACCCAAAACGTAAAATAGAACAAATAAAAATAAAAATCTAACTAAACTAACTAACCTAAAAAAAACTAAAAACGAATCTAAAAATAAGTCCACGTTGGCGGCGCCAAAAACTGATGTGTATTGTAGTTGTGGTAAGAAAGGGTTTCAAACTCTCGAATTTGTGAAGATAGATTTTAGATTTAAAACTAATTTTTAAAATAGAAAATATACGCAAAATATGAAAATAATATTCACAAATACTGAGGTTATGGATTTCACCATTAACCAATTAAAGTGATACAATCTAATCAATATTCATGCAATTCTTAACGTTTAAAGTGATTCTAATATGTTGCAAAAGTAGATTTTCAAAGTAACAATTGTAAATCGAAAGTATAGAACATTAAAAACCCTAGGCTAAACATGCTCTATCAAAATAAATCACAACTGCTCAATAAAAATCCTTAAATCAATTTTTTAATCAAAGCAAATAATCATAAAAAAAATTGCAAAAATCAATTAAAATAGAAATATACCACTTTTCTTGGGACAATGGTTTCCTCCATCGCCTCAGCAAATGGGTTTAGCTCCTCATATTAATCTCTTGCTAAAAAAAAAAGGTTCATAGCTCAAAGTGTTTATAAATGATGAAAAAGAGTGAAAATAATGAAAAACAGGAAATTTGCAACGTTTATAAGCGTTACAGACTCAATGTTACATAGGGAAAAGTGTTTCACTGGAGATAAACGTTGCGAAGTGAAGATAAATGTTACTAAGTTAAAAGCTTTAGCAACAGAATCTTCAACTTTTTATCCACGGAAGCTTCAACCTTTTAGCAAAGATTTCTTCATCTTCTTCATCACGATCATGAACAATATTTTCTGATTTTTGATTTCTTCCTCTCTGGCCTCTGCCAGCCCCCCAGTTTGATGCTCAAACTCGACTCCTTTATATACTACAACAACAAATCTTCTTCATATCTTCTAAAATATTTTCTTTCAATGGAAAAAATTCTCGGGATTTTTAGTTTTCTTCTCGGACCTGATTTTTCCTCCATCATCAAACCACGATCTGATTTTGTTTCTTTATGTTCCTGCGTGTTTCTATAGATGTCATGATCTTCCAAAATACTCATAAAAGTCATTTAAACAATGTGACATGAGATTATGAAAGATATCCAAAGCTTTCTTGTTTTATCGAGTGCATGATAATTCTCGGTTATTCTCGAGTTTCCAACTTGCACACGATTCTTTAATGAGGCAAGAAAATATCTTTTCTTAAAACCTCAATTTTCTTTCCAAAATTCTCACGCAGTTAAGAAATAAATTCACGCAGTTAAAAGATATAAATTCCCGCCAACTTTTGAATTTGGAATGTGGTTGCCTTTAACAACTATTAGGGTGCCTTTATCCATTCTCGGGGGTGCCTTTATCAATTTCATGGGGTGCCTATAACACTTTTTAAAGGGTATTTTTAGCACTTTCAATTTTCCACGACCGTTTATTCCGCAAAAATACCTAAAAACATAGAAAATGATAATATTAGTACAACAATTGAGAAAAAGCAATATAAATATGAGAATGATTAAGACACAAAAACGTATCTATCAGAGGTGGAGAAGACGGGAGAAGAGAAAGTGGAGAAATTTCTGGAGGAGGTGGAGAAGACGGGAGAAGTTCCTGGAGAAGATGGGAGAAACTGATTTTGTGGGGTGGGGGCGAAACTGATTTCGTGGGGTATAAATTCTAAAGGGTATTATAGTCAGTTTTTTTGGAAACTTATTCTTCAATTTCACCCAGAGTAATATCTTACCCGTTTATTTCAACCAGATTTTAAAGGTTTTTGGGCAATAGGCCTATTTTCTCTAACATATATTATAGGGACTTGTGATTGGTACTACTCACACAATGTAAGGAGGTAGGATCCTAATAACAAATCAATTGTTGCCATGAATTAACACAAGAAATTGATTACAAAATATTCAATCAGTTCAACACTAATCAATTGGAAGCTACATGATAAAGGAATAATCAGTTTTCTCCTCAATGAATCCAAGAAATATGATAATAGATTACGAAAAGATTTAATTAATTAGCCTGCAGTATTCAACATAAAAAGAGTTCTGGTCCGTCGATAAGGTTTGTTGTGCTCATCATCATCATCTCCATGTAGCTGATGCTGCAATTCAACCTCTGGAACTCCAACTCGATCATATTAGCGAATGAAACCATGTCATCATCATTAGTAGTTGCATTGGTTAACACAGGATCAAGAGTAAGTTGTTGTTGATTAAAATCGGAATCAGAAAACCCATAATCGTAAACCGACGATCCTACTACCAAATAAGTATATTCAATTACCCCAAAATTCTTCTTCTGATCGTAATTGAAAAATTAACCCCTTTGAAGATAAAAAAAAAAAAAACCCTTTCAACTGGTTTTCTCTCTCCTAAATCATAATAAGAATGTATTCTAAATCTCTCAAAATACCTTCAAGTGACTCAACAGTACCATTACCAAAACAGAGATTCTTATTGACTTTCTTTCTTCTTCACCATACAATTTCATCTTTGTTTTACCATTAATGATATTAGTATATTGCATCATGACTTCTTCAAATTCATTATGTTTCTCTGGTAATTCTTTGACCCCATTGATGAACTCAGAATTAACAACCGCAACCGCCTTAATATCACATAGTGTTCCCAACTCGTAAAATTTCCTCTTAATCCATCGATTTTGTTCTTGAAACTCTTTTTTATAATCTTATGATCAACATGTCTAATGGAAGATGATGATGATTTCCCCATTTCCGTATTGAACAAGAACAGAGTGTCGGTACTAATAATGTCGAAACACTTTAATATTTGTCTTCTCCATTTAACTTTGATCTTGCTTTTATCATAATTTAATAGTGTCGGTAGTACCCAGGTTGTTAATGGAGTCTTGAGATAGGCAGTAATACAATGAGGTATTAAGCAAGTAATAAACTAGTTAAAGGATAATTATTGATATTTATATAGCTGTAAATCTAGGTTTTAACTTGGATCTCAAGTATTCTGTGTTACTAAATACTGACCTATGTTTCTAAATCTCACCGTTGTACTCCCAAGCCTAGTTAGCAATTCTCCGAATTATTCATGAATTATTCTGAATCCGTTTTATATACGTATGGAAGCCCGACTTAGTTTAGCAAATTTCCATCCTAAAATGAATCATACGCGTATTTACGAATTAACGAACTATACATCCCGTATAATACTTTGCCACATCATCACTACCTCACCATTTTTAATCATATTCTAATCTTTTAACATCTAATTTCTTTTAGAAAATGTAGATACCGAAGGATTTTAAACCTGTAGTTATAGATATGCCAATGTAGTTCATTGAAATCATTAAACCATAGTAAAAATAACATATTTTAGAAGTTAATGTATACCGAATTTTTCTTGCCGGATTCATATCTCTAAAACGAATTATACACGTACTATGTCGTTCCGGATTATTGCTGAATCACGAATCATTGACCGAGTTTTTGACCGAATTTGATATTTACAAATCCGTATAATATTCACACGTTTTTCGTTCTGTACGTTTTCCAAATTCCAAATTGCTAACTAGGCTTCCAAGTAAATCATGTTTTAAGGAGGTGGATACCACTGAGGCTATATCAAGTCTATAGGTTTATTATGCCCAACCCATAATTAGTTAAGGGTATTACTAATTACTAAGGAGCTGAACCAAATGTGTTCTTAGACGGCACCTAGCTAGATGCGTTCAACATGAGAAACAAAACCAAGCCTCTGACAGGAGCTATTGACCGCACTGCAAAACCAAATAGACAAAAAAAACAACTATTTATTCCTCCACGTCCGTGGAAGTAAACACGACCTTCTGTAACTGCACATCAACAAATCCCATCCATCTAGCTACATATTACGTTCACATAATGACCTTGACACAAGCGCATATGTCGGATAGAAGACTTGGAAGAAATATATTCACAACGCGCAACTCAAATCTTAGTCCATAGTCCATAATATCTTTGTTGAGCCGTTGAGGTAAATAAAATAGCTTAGGAAGTTTACCAGCTTGCATTTGACTGAGATCTCCTTCAATAGAAGAGTTTCATGAGTATTGCAATCATTGTATTTGAAATATTTATCTGTAAGGACAAAAGAGAAGCAATAATAAAGTGCTACGGCTATGGAATTCAAAATTATGCATCTACATGCTCCCACCTTAATCCAGCTTTAGTTGAAAAAATATAGACAGCAGAAAGAAGGAAAACTTAAGTTTAGCCGATTTAAAACATGTTTAGTAGAGGTAACTTATGTATCTTCTAACAATCCCTTGAAAAACTTAGGCAGCAAATTTTTCTTGAACAACCAACCTTTTCTTTCCATCTAAAGATCACTCATTTTCATTTTAGTAAATAAATGCTCCCTTCCGTCTCTGTAAAAGAGATACTATCACTTTTTTATTTTAACTTAAAAATAGGTCAAATCAAAAAAATAATAATATCTTTTTTATAAAAACGGAGGTAGTATTTTATAACGTACTTCTATGCATCGTTTATTGCACATGTGAAAAATATACCTTTGCTTGATGGTGACATGACCACCCATAGAGATGCAACTACGAAAAATTGTCTCCATATAGACACTAGTAGGGTAGCGATTAGTCTACATCAAAATTAAAATCTAGTGATGAATATATAAGGACTAAGGAATATAGGTAATCAAGGAAGGGAAACTATTATCAGCTACGGATTGTATCACTTTAACGATGGTAGTGATTAGTCTACATCAAAATCTAGTGATGAATATATAAGGACTAAGGAGTATAGATAATCAAGGAAGGGAAATTATTATCAGCTACGAATTGTATCACTTTAACGAACATGAAATTAGTGTAAAATAAAATAGGTACAATTATGATGCAGTATATAGAATTTTTTCCTTTTACACAGAGTTAGAATATTTTTCTTGTCGGCTCTTTTTAAAACTATTTGTAGTAAAAATTTAATTTCTGATGAAGAATATATGTATTTTCCAGTCTCTCTCTTCGAACCTTCGCATCTTGTCCATACACATGTCTCTATCACCATGGATATATTTCTAGACGTTCGTACATTAGATATCAGCAATTTCAATTTACCTCTTTTCGATACCCACATTTCACGCGCAAGACCAAGTCACAATGGCACGGGTGCTAACTTCAATATTTTTTTCCCTTCATTTTCCTTGTATTACCGTTCCATTATTTTTTATGCTGCGTTATGGGCAAGTATAGTTCTGTATAGTGTGAATAGAACCCTTATAGCCAACAACGACCTTGACCAACAGACATATTCATGTCTTTATTAATTAATTTTATCATGTGAGCACGGCATTGGGGTATTGCTAGGGGTGCACAAAGGTCGGTTCGGATCAGTTCTTGGTGGAACCGTGTACCTGTACCTCTCTATGGTCAATTCTCTACCCGTGTACATGTACCATGTACCCTATACTCTCGGTTCGGTTCTGTACCCTGTACCCGTCTTCTCGGTTTGGTTCCGGTCGGTTCCAGTTCTGTACCTCTTTTTTTTTCTCTAATCTAAAATTGAAAAGCTCTGGATTCAAAAACCAGTTAAAAAAAAGCTAACTAAGCTATGGCGGGGTACATGGACTGACAACAACTTATTAAAGTCTCTATACAACTGTATCATAATGTCAAACTGCATAAATTTGCATGTCTTAATTACTTGATTTATGTGCGACTGTGCCAGCCTTCGAACTAATTCAGTGCACGTTAAGGGTTACAAAACCAAGTACAAGTTTCATAATGAGATGCAAGAAAGTAAAGCTTTCAATGAAATGATTCTAATGAACTTCAAGGATCAAAGGATTCTGGCGCTGGCATAGGACCCAATAACTCTGCAACATCCATCAAGAAATGAATATTATGTTAAAGATTGAATTGATGACTAACAAAGACAGTGCATGAACTATGGAACTATGTAATGATTATGGTTCATAAAATATATTAAATTGGACTACTGGTCAAAATGCAGCTTTTACAGCCATTGAAGGTATCAAATCCGTCTTAATACCTTCTTTCACTTCAGATATAAATTCTTGTCAGAAGCAAACCCAATGTAACTGAAGAATGAGATTCCGTATATTGGCTTGAAAATACCCACATCAAGACCTATTTTACTGACAACAAATCGTAGTGAATTTGGTGGGAATCTAAGTCGAGATCTTATCAGTCGATATAGACCTTCGAACATGCACGAAAACATTAAACACAAGTCATTTTCTGTTTCAATATCTACGAGCTACGAAGAGTCTGATTTGTTCTCAACATTTCAGTCAAATAATTGTTTGTTTGTTCTTTAATGGCAAGTCCTACATTAACATCCAGTAATCCACACCTATTTCCAAAGATTGTTTCTGCCAGTTGACAAACCGCAGAAACTGTACAGATTAGAGTCTCCTCATATGGCTTGGCCTGAGATAAAACAAATACATTATCATGTTTTATCAAAACATACCAGCAGAGTTTCTTGGTGGAATGCCAAGGACAACTTCTCTCTGTATTTGTAAGACCTGCTAAGACTAGGTCGGTTCAGATCTTTAAGCTACATACCTTTAAACAGACTAGAAGTCATGTTTGGGCTGCAGATAGGGATCTAGGAAATACGCGTGTATGTTATTTGTGGTCATACTTCTTGTATCACAGCAGTCGCTCCAGTTAGAGCATAAAGAACAAAATATACTTCCCAAGATTACACAATGAACGGAATGTTTTCTTCTCGCTTGATATATGTAGGTGTCACACACTCTTCCTAACTGGCAGTGATCAATACTCTTTTTTGATTGAAAGACAGTGATCAATACTCTTCTTCAAACTTTTACAGTACCAAACAACATTTATATTGTACTTGTCTTTAACCCAACTCGCCAGGTACTACAGCTGAAAAGCTTGTTTGGTCACAAACATGATCAGTCTACGAGTACATCAGGAGCTTGTTTCACTTTACTTTTTGCAGAACAGCTTGTTATTCCTAGCTAGATGTTCTTCCTAAATAATCCATTATGTAGGTATAAACAACCAATTTTCGCATCAAAAACAGTTGGTCGAGCTCTGCCCACACTTTGGAAACATGTGTGGATTACTGGATGTGGGTATCAAGGATAAACAAAAAGATATCATTCTTTGCATAATGAGTATCAATTAAGGCTTGTAGGATATTCCCCTGAACAACACAATTGAACTACCATCAGACTTGCGCACAACGATAAAAGTCTCATGTTTCAGCTATACAAATTCTAAGAATATCAAACCATCTAACTATATACCAATAAACGTCTACATATACTCAATTATAGTTCGACTCGTACCAACAAAAGGTTGCATTAGTATTAAGAGTCTGGCCTAGTTCTCAAGGCAAGAGTTCAGGTAACAACATATGTTTGTATAACAAAAACGGCTAGTTCTAATAACGGAAGTTCATAATCCATCAACGAGACATCATAAAGACTCCGTATTCAAATCTCTAGAAACAGGAAACTTCAAAATAAAGTAACTTCTACTTTAGTTCAAATCAGAAAGTATAAGCAACCAAATTTGTTGCTCCCAAAGAAACTAAAGAAGATGCAAATAACAAACAACACAAAAACAATTCAAGATGTGTATACATTTGAAAGGAAACTAAAAACACCATACAAAACCTAGAATTCCAATTTTTTAACTGATTCAACTTAGCTCATAAACACATTAAATTGCCCCTTCCTCCGAACACAGACTAAACTAAGACAACAAACCATTATAACAAAGAATCTTCAGAAAAATTAACGGATATTACATCTTCAACCAACTACGTCTCCAACATATTTAACCTAATAATAAATTCCATGAATCACACAAAACCCAACCTAAGATCAGGGTTTTAAACATAATATTTCAACCTAATTCCTAAAATTAACTAAAAGGGTTGTCAAAATCAACCTTCAAAGCTTAATCTTATAAAAGGGTTTTCACTAAAAAAATACAGAAACACCAAGAACTCTAACAATACAATGAAAAAAACCCCACTAACCAAAAATAAATCAAGAAAAAAAAAAACAACAAAAGTAAAGATCAGAGAGAAGAACTTACAGTGAGAAATGGGTTTCTGATACCTCCGCCTCTGTGCTAGTAATAGTAGTAGTTATATAAGTGAAAAAGTAAGGGTTTTTTCTCCTAATGGTACAGAAGAACTGTCTTCTTCTTCTTTCATACACAGAGAGTAAAGTAGACAGACGAAATTTGCTTCTGTTTTCTTTCGGTCGAGTTACGACTACGAGTAACCTAACTTACAACAGACGGATGAGATTGAAATTCTAAAATCTGATCAACAGTTAACAATATTCGGTACGTTCGGTCCGGTACAGGTCGGTTCCTAGGTAGAACCTGTACCTAGTACCCGGGTGTACTCGGTTCTCTTTTTTTTGTACCTGTACCATGTACCCTATCTCTCGGTTCGGTCTGATTCCGTTCCGGTTCCGTCGGTTCCGGTTGGTTCATGTGCAGTCCTAGGTATTGCCGTGCGCGCCTCCCTTTCTCATTTGCTACTTCTTTCACTTCTTTTATTAAGCATAACAGATACATCAGACGGTCACCAAGTGATAGATATTATAACTCGAGGACCGTAACTTCTTGTGTCAGAAGGCGAATCTATCAAAAAAAATTTCTTTTTTGTCCACTACTTCTTTTACTCTTTATTTCGTATTCTTTCATTTCCATCCTTCTTTTTTTACTTTCTCTTTTTTTTTTATTCTTCTTTGTGCCCACAGATACTAATGTTCTGTGCCTATCTCTTTTGCTCCTACTACTCTCCCTCTCCATCTTCTTCTTTCTTTCTCTAGCGCACAACATACACCAATGTTGTGTGCCACCCCTCATCTTCTATCTTTTCTACTTTGTTCTCTCTATTTTCTTCTTTATTTCTTGCGCACAACATACCCCAATGCGATATACGGAAGTGTAAAATGGGACGGTACAGTCCAGCACAACCTATTAAGAAGCAAATCCGTCGTGTTGTGTTGTGTCTGATATTAAGATGTGTCGTGTTATTCCGTGTTTAAGGACGTGTTGTGTTATACCTGACATATTTATTTTATATTTTTTAAAGTTGACATTTTCCAGATATTTAGATATTATGTGTTGTTATAAAAGTAACTCAACATAACGAAGATAAAATATCAAAAATTAGTTAGAATAAACACTCTTTTGTAAAATATACACAAAATATGTTGTATTATACTATATTGTGTAGTGTTATATACATGTTATGACGTGTTTTTTAGTGTGTTATATTGTGTTTGTCACGTGCTTATCTGTGTCACGTGTTGTATCGTGGCACTGTGTGATTAGTCTGGCCCAACACAACACATGAAACTACCATGATGTGCCGTGCTGGACTACTCACGTGTTAGGCTGGGCTGGGCTCGTGCTGGCACGGTCCAATATACACCTCTAACTTGCGCGCACCCCCTTCGTCTCCCATTCCTTCTATTTTATCTACTATATGTCACCTCCCATTCACCCTTTTCGTCCACTTATATTTAGTTTTCTTTTGGGTGTTTTTCCTTTGATTTATTTCTGGTCATTTCTTGCTCTTGGTCATATCTTTAGGGTAAAATTTCTATTTTACTTTTTTCACAATTTGGGGTATCTACTATCTACAGAACAATATTTACATTTTGCATAGATCCATAAAATTCAAAAGGAAGGTTCTCTCGCCTGCTTCAAGTACTTGTACTGGTTTCGTTGTTGTTTTATCTCCAGATGCAACTTCTTGTTCTGGATAATTCTCCTGCAAGAGATAGAAAAAACGACCAAGAAGCTCCATACATGCTTTCGCCATGGGCAGAAGAGTAAGATTGGAAAAATTAGGTAATCGTGGGTTTCGTAGCGCGCAAAAACGGACTTCGTTCTTACAGAAGCCTTGGATTAAGGAAGCTGCAGATTTTGGGTTAACCGACAGGGGTCTGTTAAGCGTATCTGGTCTGTCAGCTGCCGGAAGTGATCTTGGTTCAATGAGAAGCTGTACTAGACATTATGGGGGCACATTTTCGAATATAAGCAAATTTGGCAATCACTTGGGTTATTTTTGCCCATGATATACATTAAAATGGCAATGCATAGCAACATGCTATTGAAAGCATTAGCACGAAAAAATAAACGAACGCTCGTTGGCAAGGCCTACATAACAATGAAAAGGGTATCCGGGACATGTGTAAACGTAATGACATCAAAACTACGTTAGTCATATTCTTGGTATACATAGGAACAATAATGTTTAAAGTAAATCCCCTAGCCTCCAAATTATAACGAACCAAAACTAGACTCAACATTGTACCAACTCACTTAGTTAAAGAAAAGACTGAAGCAATATCAAGGAGTAAACTGGCTTTTCCTGAACAAGGATCAAACTGTCACAAACTATGTATGAAACTTATCCTGATTATGTCCCACCCTTTCGACGACCAACACGAGCCACAAAACCAGCTTTGATAGGAGCAACAGAACGCCCAGAACCACACTGCACAACATGCAAGAAAAAGAGGCATTATAACCCAATTGCCATTTTCACTAGCTCCTCCTACCCACAAGCATAAATTCCTTGAGGCCTCACAAAATGAGAACCAGTAATTCAACCAACGTAGGCAAAAGTTTGCAGGATCACAGGCCTCCTCGGAAGAAAACCAGTTGCAATAACAAAGACAATAAATGTCTAAAAACAGTTACCAACAACTCCAACCAAAAGAACACTAAGAAAAAAATAAGAGCAACCTATGCGAACTCTAGGATTCAGTCAAGAAAACCAACCCCAGTGCACACCATCTATGCCAAGAAACAAGTTTGGATGCATCAAATCAAAACACAAATTACTGTCGCTCATTTTACCTGCTCGCATCTGAGAAAAAAGAGTCTGTTCTCTTTCGATAGGATAGTATCAGGACTCTTGCAACCATTGCATATAACATATTCATCTGTAACAACATAAGAAAGAATTTTAGAGAGGACAAGTGCAAAAGAATAGCATCTGTAGCATAAAAACCAGTGTATCTACATGCATCACCTGAACCATAGTTTGGACACGTAACAAATGATAGAGATAAAAAGAACATAGAGAAAAAAGTCAAGTTATAAAAAGAAAATAACTATAATTAGAGAGGAGATGAGAGGTGAAAAGAATAGCAGTGACACGATAACTCATGCATCAATGATGCATAAACGTAATTCTCTTAAACCATAGTTTGTACCCATAAACAAAAGAGAACAGATGAAAACGACTAGATAAAAACTAATAAGAAGAGGAGAG
This sequence comes from Papaver californicum, assembly GCA_023531435.1. NCBI lineage: Eukaryota > Viridiplantae > Streptophyta > Magnoliopsida > Ranunculales > Papaveraceae > Papaver > Papaver californicum. The sequence goes on along the minus strand of JAJJMC010003761.1, from coordinate 3,749,210 downwards.
CAAACAAGTCGAGTTAGCATATTAGATGGCTAAATATAGAAACAAAAGGAACTTACTGACATATCTTCGTAGAATCCCTTCAAAATTCTTGGGAGCAAACCTTCCTTTAACAACCAGCCTCTGTTGTCCATCCAACGATCCACTTGTTCCCATCTCAGCAAGTAAGAAATTCATAACATGCTCTGGCTGCCTATGCATCCTGGAAATTGCAATCACTGAGATCTTAGTATAAATTTTTTCGATTGATAACAGCAATTATCTCAAGCAAAAGACATACAGGAAGCATCCTACGGCCACTGAATGTCAAGCAAATAAGACAGATAATGATATGAAAATGAAAATTAAGCCTCCTGAAAAATTAACAATCCAGGTACTGTATAACACATTAAAAACATATGCATACGTTTTGCAGAGATCCATGAAATTCACGAACACAGTCTTTTTGGTGCCTTCACGTAGAACTTGTGGTGGCCTCATAACTGTCCTACGCCTGTCTCCTGCAAGCTCTGGATTATTCTCACGAAGGATGTTGAACACACGACCAAGGAGCTGCAAAGCATTTGGATATCACATATATTAAGGTCTACTAGATAATAATTACTTAAAAGAACATTTCAGTAACAAAAGGGAGTAAATAAACAGGAAAAGGTACCTCTTCATATTCATAATCCCGATCAGTTCCTTCCCAAGGATACCGTGTTTGCAGAACAATTCCTTCTCCTTCCTCCTCCTCTTTTACTTGATCTAAGAAATGTCAAAACATAACTCTTAGTTCCCATGTTAATGTTCAGGATAAAGGGCTTCACGAAAATGGAATTTTCAGTTGTTTTAAATGCATCTATAGACAATCGATATAAACTTTCCAAAACTTATTACCATCTAAATCTTCTATCGCGTCACCATTCTCTTCAATCTGAAAATCTGTCTCGACCTGTATTAATAAAAGCAACAGTGTAAAGCATGGAACTAGCAAACAAAAGAGTTAAAATAAAGGTTCGCCTAACACAGTTAGCCAGGTCAGCTGCTGAATAATAAGAATCACTGATATTGGGATAAGGAATTTGCAATAATGGACATGATGGGGAAATTCATGACACTTACTGGCTTCTTCTTCTTCTTTTTAAGACCCGCGAAGGCATTTTCAACACCTTCAGAAACTGCAAAAGAGAAACAAAAATTCAACAAAAGCATTGTAGCAGATAAGGAAATGTATAATAAACAAGTAAAAAAGAATTTAAGTTCGCCAGATGACTAGCATACCTGACAGACTATCGGTTTTCTCTGTCAACTTATCTAAAGAATCATCTGCAAGGTCTGTAGATAAGGCAACAGGCTTCTTCTTCTTCTTCTTCTTTGAGGGATCGAATGGCGCAAGTTCTGAGACATCGTCCTTCTCCTTCAAATCAACCATAACGTTGTCTTCTTCTGCCATAGCTGTATAAAGCATAACAAAGATTTAAAAACCAATCCAAACCCTAAGAATTATCAGTTAAAGATGCAATGGTTCTCAAACCAAATCCTTACTGTATTTAGTAACTCAACAACCCTACTCATAAGAATAAAGCATATATCAATAAGAACCTACACTAAATCAGGAAAACCCTAAAAACACTAAATCAGGAAAACCCTAAAATAAATCTTCAAAGACGATTCGAAACCTCAAAGACGATAATTAAGGAAGGGATAGTAGTAATAATAATAATACCTTGAGGAGTTGAAGTTGATTTCACAAATAAAATTTGCTCTCGCCGGTGCTTGATTTTATCTCTCTCGCTCTCTTTAACTTCTGGTATACGATTTTGTGCATTGTAGATGGCAAAACGATAGCGAGAGTTTATATACTCATGGGCCATGCTTGGTGGGGCCTCTCTTCGGGCCAATTACAACCTGATAGCCCTAGGGATTACCCGGTAAGTAGGGGAGCAAAACACTTAAATCCCTAGATTTTTTCCGACCCATTTCGTATTTTGGCGGGTGGATACTCATTTTGTCTTTCGGCGGATTGGATGCAGGTGAGTTTTTAAAACCTGTTGTTTTTACGGATTGGATACGGGTCCGTTGGACACCCGACTCTAAAAATAATGTTGGTATTATATATATATATATATATATATATATATATGAAGGTCATTATAGAAAATTGGTAAATAATATATGTAGTTTCCTATTGATCAAAGCTTAGTATTTGCTTTACAAAAAACTTTGTTCCCCGGTGTTAAAGAAGAAAATCTTATATCTTTATCATGTTGTGAATCATTCAGGTATGACGTTAGGTAAAACGATTGAGGCTTGTCTTATATTATGGGGGATTGAGAAGATATTCACTGCAATTGTTGACAACGTAGTTGGTTGGAAAGCAACAATTTGTGAGGGAAGCACGTGTATCTTAGATGTGCAACGCATGTCCTTATTTAGTGATTAAAGATGGTATGGATTTGTAGAACGAATCTATTAGTAGGATATGTGCGGCAGTTGAATATGTACGAACATCACCGACTATATTGAAAAAAATTAAGGCATGTACAGAACATTTACCTATTTTTCTTTTTCTTCTTTTTTTAAATTTACAAATTCACTCGCATTCAATCCGCTCATACGCTCTCCTGTGGATGTCAAATTCGATGGGTGATGGAGTAGACGTGGGTGAAAATCTCAAATCCATTATTTAGATGGAATAGCTGCAGGTGATATCAAATTCGCATCCACCCATCTGTTACTCACCCCTACTGGTAAGTGGCTAACAAAGTAGGGGGTCTTGTGACGCTCAATCCGATGGTTTTGGTGTGTTAAATAGTTTGAGCTTTGTTTTTGATATTGTGTTTAAGACAGAACTTCGATGCCTTAGAACTTTTGGAATACTCTACTATTGAATATATTTTTCTATGATTTATTCCAAATGCCCGAGCATAAATTTGAAACCTAAAAGATTTCTAACCTAAAATTTGCTCTTATAAAGGATGAAACTACCAAACCTTATTTTACAAGTATTTTCCACCGATAGTTTCGACCTTGCGGAGAAGATATCTGTTAATCATAAAGATTTATAGGTGGTACTTCCTCGTGGTAAAATTTATTTTTTATTTTATTTTAGTCTACATTTTTTTTTATCCTCAATTTGACCATACCATTTGGAGAAATAATCACGTTTATTATTTTTTGTCCAAATTATGAGTTTTTGGAGATAATAGATAACCCTCCTTCAATCGCAACCAATGAAAAATGATTTCCTTCACCAAATCGCATGCCAACCTCGACGGTCTTGATACTCTTGTGCGCTCTGATAAGAGTGTAAATCATGTTACGCTTAATTTAGTAAATTGTAAAAGAAAACATTTAGGCTATATGTAAAGGTGGAAAATCAATAAAAAAGAAATCCTTAACTCACAAATACTTGCATGAGTATACTGTTAAAAAAAATCGATCCACAAGGAACGGAGACTTGTTTTTTGTTATAGATAACTGTTGTAACACAAAAAGGGGATTATATGTTTGTAATAAAACTGATTAAAGAAAAGCAATTAATTTTAAAGATAAACAATATCACAATAATACTGGTAAGGGGTTCCATCTAAACATGCAAATAAGATGACTCTCAAAATTATTATTCAATCAGCCGTTTTACCAATAGCCCTAGATTACCCCAACGTGAGCATACTCTGAGAATTTCATTTTACCATCAAATAACACATATAAAAATTATTTTCACCAAGCGACCTAACGCAAAGCAATCAAATCTAATTCAATGAAATCATTAATTCTATGGAGTACAGGTCGTTCCAAGTAATAGACTCACAATAATGGTCTATTTAACCTAGGTTATAAGGTTATATTCTACGTAAAATTTTATGGCAACATCTCGTCGTTAACAATTGCACCATGTTATTTGTTTAGTTTTTTGTCGAAAGGAGACTATGTTTTTTGGGTTATTCGACGTATATGCATGCCAAACCCTAACATAGCTCTAGATATACTATAATGGTTTTCAATTAATTTTCCGCTTAAACAATTAAAATAACAATCATACAAAAGTTATAAGCAATATAACATAAAGATACAATGAATAAAAAAACTGATTTATTTCAAGTAAATCACATGTTTATGGGTTCATATTACACCCCTAACCATAAGAACAAAGTTAGCTACTCATGGGTTTCTTAAAACTCAAGAAGAGTGTTAAGAAGAATAACAAATCAAACCTTAGTATAATAAAGATAATTCCAAGCCCTAATTCCTTTTTGTCTTCTCAATAGCATGTGTGTCTTCTCTTCAAAAAAATTTCATCTTATACAATTCACAAACCTGATCCTCGAGTTTTCTTCAATTAAGAAATATTTTTCAAACAAGGGAACTTCTGAATATTAGGTTTTAAAACCTAGTTATCCTAAGCTCTTAAGTTACTTAACAATTTTGGATTTTGAAACCAACAAGCATATGGTTTCAAAACCAAATTTCTGAAATCTCGTGTAGGCTTGATTTACGTAATGAATTGTGTTCAGTTTTTTCCTTTGTTTTTTTTCCAGACTTGTGCTCGGCCTGGCTTCATGATGCTCGACTACTATGGAATAACATGTATAAAAATCTAGTTCACTTATTTTCTTCTCTTCAACTCATGCATAACCATATGGGTCTTGTTAACTTGTGTACCTGATAGACACATTTTTTTTTCCTCAATCATCTATATTGTTAATGCTCATTTGGTACTTATTTTGGTATTTTATGTGTTTTTAGGAAATAAATATTTGTGGAAAAATTGGCTCAAAAAGTTAATAAAGGCACCCGAAAAAATTACTAAAGGTGCCCACATTGATAAATGCACCTGGCTGTTTGATAGGGGCACCCCTTCCCCTTCGTTTGAAAATGCAATTGGCGGGAAAACTTTTCTTTATGTGAAAAAGATTACCTGAGTTATTTGAGACCGAGTTTTATGGGATTTAAAATCCCTTTCGATATCTAAAAGGAAATAAACAATTATACACTGGTTAAACATGTTATAGGAGTGTTACTTGTTTTAGGGTAAATGTGAAAAGGGGAGACCAATCCTAGTCACAACAAGGACTACACCTTTTCTTCTATGTGTAGAGAGAGAGAAAAAGCCCCTCTTTCTTTGTACTATTCCTTTTCTTTTTATAAACTTTCCTTTCTAATCTTCTTTTGACATATGCCTCCCTTAATCCCCTTGTTATTGCTAAATTTCCCTCTCTCCTTCTTATCCCCAACTTCTCCGCTTATTCCTCTCATGTTCTCATACTTCCATGGGCATATTCCTAAATACCTGGGCTTGACCCCTAGACTCCTAAGGTGATGATGAGATTAGGCCCATCTAGTAAGAATGATTCCCCAATCCATAGGTAGTCATTTTTCAGGTATCAACATTAGCCCCCTGACTATTGGGTTAACCATTGGATAACCCAATAGTCAAACCCCACTTTTAGAACAGTTCTCCCCTTGACTATCTTCTTAATCCCACTCACCTGTTGGTTGATGACGAACCCACTATCTCTTCAGTTACCCTATTTTAAGTAACCATCTCATTTTAGTCAAAGAAAGGTATCTGTTATATATTTACAGTCTCCTCTTTACCACTTTATTTCCTTTTTTATGGCGCATTTATATTTTATCGTTCCCGATAGCAGACGATTCCTCTAGACATTCCTCAGCGGAAAAAGAGGAAGAAGCGGAGAAATAGGGTCTCAAGCGGGGTATGAGTCACGCGACCAGTATGATGACGGGTCTCTCCCCCTGCCGGCCGATGGCCAATTGTATTTTCTTTAAAAAATTCTTGGCAGCCGAGATCTTTCTGCCGCTATGCATCCCCCAGTTTTTTCAGATGGTGTGCGGGTTACGCCAACTGATGATTATCTTGATTCTCGTTTAACCAACCCGATTTTAGTACATTTTTTTGCAACCTTAAGTGGCCCATGTATCCGGAAGAAGATGTTCTTCCCCTTCACCCTTTCAATAAAATTCCATGTATGGCCATTCATCGTGGGGATTGTCACCTTCCGAATATAGATCAACGTTCTTCTGCTGAAACTTCTTCCCTCTGGAAGTTTTGGGTCGCATACATCCGTTCCAATCATGACCACTTAGCCACGATCCGTTCTTTTGGGATAGAAGATGCTATAGACGCGTCTTTTCAATGTGTGATAGTTATATGCAAAAGTGACATGGTCAGACTTTATTCACGCTGGATTTCTCGGGTTCACACTTTCTTTTTTGCTTGGGGTGAGGCGGCTCTTGTATTGGAGGATGTTGTGGCTTTAATGGGGTTCTCGATTCATGGGTCTCACCTGTATCATGAGGAGGTTATCTTCGAAGCTATGGATGATTCAGACAGGACTCTGTATACTCACTTGATTGCCTGCAAAGGTAAATCTCGGGAAGTCCAATCGGGGAGGAAGGACGATTCTTTGGTAAAAGATGTCCACCCTATAAAAAGGAAGATCGTTATTTCGGTAAAATTGACTAAAAGGAAGTCCAAGGTTACCCCTACTTCATAAGCAAGAGAAAGAGTTGCAGCCCGCCCTATTGGTGAGAAGATGATGGCTGACGCTATGAAGGGTTCTGCTGTTGTACCAAGTCGACCAACTCGAGGTGAAACCCTTTCTGGTCGCAGTAAAACTAAACGCGCTTCTTTCCCTTTATAGGTGAAGTATTAGGCCTCAAGTCCCGTAGACGGGAAGGTCAGCTCCCCCCATCCAAGTGGAGAAGAACGCTCGCGCTGAGTTAGTTGTTTTCCTTCTTTACTGGCTCTGTCATGATGTCTTCGAACACATCCCCCGTGACACCATTAAGAACGAGCTCGTGCTGATGGCTGTACTGATGTCACGAGGTATATCGTTTCATTTGGCACTTATATTCTTGGGTGGTTTGTATCGTCAGTTAGTTCTCATTTGTAAAGACGTTCAGAGAGTGGACGCTCTCACACTGTCGAAACCTATGTCGCGTCAAATTTTCTTCAAGCTTGGGCATGGGAGCATTTTCCCAAGTATGCTCCTCCAACTAACGACTTAGCCGTTCATCGTGTGGAAAGGGTTGCGAGAGAGGATGGTAACTTTGACATGGTTCCTACTTCTTATTGTTATCCTCGCATGACCATGTGGCGCAGGAAAGGGAGAAAATCCGGGAATACTCTTAAGGATTATATGGATGTGGCCAAAGAGTTCAATACTTTTCCTTATCATGACGACCGTTCTGTTCCTTCCTTACAATTTCACTACTGAGGTTACAGATGTGACCCTGAGCTCTGAGCAATCGTTAGCGAGTGACGACTTTGACTCTGTTATGGCTGTATTGCCTGGTTATCTCCCTGGTTTTTATTTGGTTAAGTTTGTAGCCATGTCCTATAACTCTGATCGTGTGGCTCGCCAACTAGGGTTCGACCAAGGAGTCCCGTCTCTTTATCCGGAGTGAGGAAGCTGACACTAAAGTTAGTTTCGACCACTTCGTTTTCTAAGGAATGATGTGTTTGGTGGACCGAGCGATTCACTTTTCTTTCCTTCAGCATTCTCCGACGCGAGAGCTCTTTGTCTCTCCCAATTGGTATTCGTTTCAAACAAAAATCCGAAAGCAAGCTCTGAATTTTCTTCTTCGTGAACCAGTTCTTCCGCCTACTCTATCCTCAGATAACCTTAGGTTGATGCACGTGTCGGGTCGTATCAAGTTAGATGAGTCGATAGCTCTTGAGTTGGGTCTTATGCCTGGTTCAAAAGGTCGTCCTTTGGCTCCATTGACTACTTGTTGGGATCCCCCGGATGAACAAAAGTTGTTGAAAAAAAGGGTTAAAAAGGAACAAATGCCTCCTCCTCTACCGCGAAAAAAGTCGACCAAGGTCCAAACTCTCCAGCCAGCTCCAGGCTCCTCTAACCAGATACTTTTTATGTATGAGTCTATTTTCTCCCTAAAAGGAAAGACAACCCCCTTCTTCTTATTTTTTTTTTCTAATTTTGTGTTATCAGGGTGATTTTCTCGTCTGTTCTGTTGGATACAAGCCCCGCTCCTTTATGGTGGAAAAATATCTTAGCATTCCTGAACACTAGTGGTCGCCTCAGCCTAAAGCTAAGAAAGCTAAGTGTGATGCGGGAAATTTACCACCTCCGCGTATTCCCCGATCTATCTTGGATGATGCTTCTCCTATGCATGTTTGGTTCATGTGGTGGTTCGTCCTATTTTCATCTTGGTGTATCTCAGGACCATGTGTCTTCTGGAAAAAATCTATCTCCTTCTGGTAATTATTGTCCATTTTAATTTCCACGTGTCACTTTCTTTATTTCATGTTTGTCCTTTTTGATTTGGTGGTAAGGCATATATATTTTGTTTTTCCTATTTATACGTCCGTTTTGCTATCCTATTGTATGTTTGCTTTGTGTTTTTTATTTTATTTATTATTCATTATTTTATTTATTATTATTTTTAGGTCTAGCTGGTGGTTCAAAGTCGTTTTCGGGTTCTTCTCATCTTCCTTTCTATCCATACATACCTTTTCCTGCTCACGTATCATCTCCTAATCCCCAAAATTATGAGGTTAGTTTCATTCATTCATTTTTATTCATTTTATCCTCATCATTTCATCAACTTTTTTATTATCATCTTATACTCCCCCCCCCCCCTTTTTTTGTAAGATTACGAAGAAGCGGGGTAGCGATTCCGCGTTTAAGAAGGATGCCTCCAGCGTCACGAGCAATGTTAAACGCGCACGACTCGTATGAAATGATTTTTTTCCAGCTACTCAAGATGAATTGGACGTGACTGCTCTATTAATTAAACCGAAGGATCCTTCCTTTTGTTATCCTTCAGTCGAGTGAAGCGGTCATATGGTGAACGAGGGTATGATTCAGGATATGAAAACTTTAGTGTTTATGAATAAAGGTTTGCTTGAGGATGCCTAAGGGCTTTCCCGAGTTCGTGATGCTCCTGCTAATGTTGGTAAGATAAAGGAATGGGAATCTTCTATTCATGCTGGCATAGGTCTCAAGTTTCCCATAGTGTGGCTATCCCAGTTGTTGAACACAGTGAAGAGCAAGTTTGATCCGCGTTCAACCCTTCCATCTCAAATCGCCGAACTAAAGAAAAGCCTAAAGGTTTTTACTGAAGAGGCTCAAGAAAAGAGGATTGCTCTGAACAAGCTTCTCGTCGATGTTTCAGCAACTACAAAGGAGGCTTGTAAAGCGGAAGCTGCTGTGACCCGGGTGTGTGAAGACCTTGATCAGAAAAAACGAGATCTGGCCGTTCTTGATGGAGTCTAAGTTGACTCTCTTTGATATCGAGTGTTTGTAATATGTTTGTAGTTTTCTTGGATTTGGTTGGCTTCCTTTTTCCTTTCTCCTCTTTCTTTTGATGATTTTTGCTATGACATTTTGACTATCTTAAATGGTTGTTTTATTCTAGATATTTTCTTGGTTTGTGCGTTGGTTTATTAATGACACCTAAATTCCAGGATATATTATTATTATTATTATTTATTTATTTATTTATATTTTTTTATAGTGAAGTTGTTTGTTTATAAATAGTGCTCGTATTGTTCTCATTTTGTTTAGTCTTTCCTGATGGCTTACCTTGCGACAGCTGCTCTCATTTATGGTTTGGAATAAAAGATATATCGCTTGATTGATGATAGATTTGAGGCTAAAGCGCGATTGGAGGCCGCGTACGTCGGTCGTAATGAGATGGCCGATCGATGTCATAAAGCGGGTCTTATCCACCAAACGTTCACCATTCGTGATATGGCTGTTAGTGCTTATGAAATGGCGCTGCGTGTATACGGTTTGTTTAACGACGAGCTAAATATTATTGAACACATTCTTATGGAAGCTAATGAGACGCGTTGGCAACTTGATCAAGATATCCCTCATACTGCTAAACTACTTCAGGTTCTCCGCGTTGTTGGGATGTAGAAGCTGTAATTGCATATATTTTTTTGTCATGAATGTTATAGTTGCAGTTGTAATTTATTTCGTAACTATCTTGTAATTAGATACTTCGTTTATTTTCTGGACGCGTGGTTGTATCTGTCTTGGATTTCTATTTAAAATTCCCTCTTGAGTTACGTGCCTTGACTTGTGCGTGGTGTTTGTTTTTATGTAAGTGTTTTTTATCTTTGTATTAGTATCTGCTTCCATTTTTTCTTTCCTTCCTTCTCCCTCTTTGTTTTCCTCTTTTTTTTAAGGATGGCTCACGAGCTACATGGGCATACCTTAACCATGGTCTCGATAGATGCTACTGTCATGACCTCAGACACGCGTAAAAAGCTCGAGCGACTCTTGGTGGTGAAAGATGAAATTGGAATGTTAATGACTCATAGGTTTGATCATCGGGCTTCCATGGATTCCGCTTGGAGAGATAAGCATGAAACATTTGAAGTTGATCGTAAGGCGCATGTTGCTGCTCATATTATGGGTGACGTTAATCGGCTGCTTTATGAGGCTCATGCGAGGGGCTTGTGCTGCCAACTCTCAATATCAGTAGGTTGTGCTTATGATGAAAGATTTAGGTTGGTATATAGGAATTTGCATTGCGATATTGGCCGAGTTGGACGATTAGTTTGTGTTCGTATCTTTCATTGTATCTTTTCTAGGGATTTGTAATTCTTAGGAGCATTTATTTTTTGTAACTGTCTTTTATTGATCGTATGTAATAAGTGTTTGTTACTTCTTCTATTTAAACCTTTCTTTGTCCTTCTCATTTTCCTCATTATACACATATTTCCTTCTTCTTCTGTGTTATTTTTATTTTACCATGTCTCATCAACTTCACAGATATACTTTAACCATGGATTATGCGCCTTCCCTCGTGACACCGCTTGACAAGCGGGACGAGTTAACGCGACTTTTGGTGCTGAAAGATGAAATGGGGTTGTTGATGACCTATAGGTTGAGTCATCGTGTTTCCATGCGGGATGCTTTTGGGGAACATGATGAAACTTTTGAGATAACTCATAATGCCAATGCCCCTGATCGGGTTCTTCGAGATATCCAACTCCTGCATAATGAGGCTGTTACTCGATGTTATTTAGCTCTCAGATGTACGACGAAGCTATTCTTATAATGAGGGATTTGAACCGAGAGATAGAGGTTTGTCGCCCGGCGATCGCTAGTTAGGACGATTAGTCCTATGATTCTATTGATGTTCCCGAGGATATTATTAATGTTTGTTGGTGTTTTAATGCTCATTAAATGTGGTTTTGAATATGTAGATGTACCCTACTCTCGTGTTTATTATATATTTCTTTATTTGGTTAATATCATTCTTAATCTTTTAATATCCCTTTTTTTTATTCTGGTGTAATATATATATATATATATATATTCCCCTTTATCATATGCGCGGGCTCGTTTGATAGCAGAGGTTGCTCGATTGACTCAGCTGTCCAATGTTCTGAAGGTTGTGTTTGACCATTTTGATCGTGAGAATAGTATCTCTCACTCGTGCTTTATAGACGCGGGTCATCTTTTACTAGAAGCGCGTCACAAGGGTCTGTTGCTTCCTCCTTTATTTTATGAACATCACCGCTATTATCAGGCGGCACTTGATCGTTTCAGAAAAATGGTAAAAAATATGTTCATTCACCGAGACTTGTGAAGATTCGTTTTGGACCTAATTCTGAATTAAGCTAGAAAAAACTAGTAAAAGACTTTAACAATATTGGGAAGAACTGGAACTCAGGATTCCACCAAAATCGATTCTGAATGATTTCTACAATAATTCTTTAACAATTATATATCTTTTATTGACTCAGTTTCTTTGCCAAAAGTAGATTTCTAAAATATTAACTGTAAATCACAAGTATGGCGCATCAAAATTTCTTAAGTCCCAGCATACACCATCAAACAAAATCAAAACTAATTCAGAAAAATCATAAATCAATCAAAAATTAATACAAAAGTCATTAAGAATCAAAAATAGTTACCATTCATTCATGAAATATGTCTTCCTCCATTGTCCCAGTGGTGGGGTTTAGCTCATCATGCTCAAAACACTCTCAAAAGATTGGTACATGGCTCAAAAGTGTTTGAGAAGAAGAAAAGAAGCTAAAAATAATGAAACAAGAAATCTGCAACGTTTATAGGCTTTACAGATTAACTGTTATAGTGGAGATTGAAGATAAATGTTGCAAACGAAGATAAACGTTGCTGATAGGTTGAGGAAACCGTTGCAACTGAAGATAAACGTTGCAAAGACGAAGATATTCGTTGCAGATGGATTGAAGGAATCGTCGTTGTATCCCTGTTCTTCACTAGCAGAAACACTTTTCTTTTTTTTTTTCTCTTGTTTTCTTCCTGAGCCTCCCCAGCTGATTTTCTTCCTCCTCTTTGCTATTTATAGGTTCCACAAACCATAACAACTCATTCTTAATCGATCAGGACCCAAAAACCAATCCAAAACAAACTCAAATTCATATAAATCCGAGTCAGGGAAGGAAACTCTTTTCCGGCAAAAATATGGATTTTCCAGCTTGTTTCACGGCTTTAAACTCTTGTAATTTACATGTTTCATCCTCTAATGATTGTTGTTTCATGTTGATAAGGTTTAAAATCTTTAAAATCCCCCCGAAGATCGGTTTTGAAACACCTCAGTAACTCTCAGGTAAAAGAATTGGTTTCCCGCCAATTTCAATTTCAAAATCAAAAGGTGATGCCCCCTAACCAACAATGGGGTGCCTTTATCAATCATCATGGATGCCTTTAGTAATTTGGTGGGTGCCTTTATCACTTTTTAAGCCAATTTTTCCATAAATGTTTATTTCTCAAAAATACATACAAACACATAAAAATCACACAATATGTATAAAATCGAGCACTAACAAAATAGATAATTGCGGATAAATTAGACACAAAAATGTGTTTATCAAATTCCCCAAAACTTATTACTTGCTAGTCCTCGAGCAAATCTAATCTAAAAATAAAATAACAATTTTAACTCACTTTCGCAGGAATCACGACTATATTTAGCATATGTAATAAGCCTTTCAACCAATAGGTGTCCCTATCAGACGAGTTATAGTCTCGTGAGGGTTTACAAGAGGTATACCCAAAAAAACTTTACTCCAAACTCTAGCTACCTGTGAACGATTGAGGGTAAACACTAAACAAGCTATTTAGTTAGAATACTAAATTCTTCGGCCATGGGAATCATTACCCTATATGAGTCCAATTGTTGTACACGAGTTTGTACTCAGCATACTAAATTCATATATAAGAAAACAAAGCTCTACTTAGATAGTCGTTCAACCACGATACTCAGAATCTATCAAATTTCAATCACATGAAAAGATTTAGAAGATGGATATGGAAATAATGAAGTTTGCGCATGTTGACTAAGGTGAACGATGTTTCCCATATTTGTCTGAAGGTCAGTGCCAGGATGAATCCTAATGGATTGAGATACACTCCCACTGGTCTCACTCCTTATACTAATCGACTCAACCGGTATATACAAGGGTCCCAGTGATCGATTTATTGAAAATAAAACAATTATTTTATTAAATCTACTGACAACATGATTGAACTAAATGAATCCAAGTGCATGCTCCTTATCAACATCTTACATTATAGTTCCCATGGATCCTGCATTCCAAGCTTTCTTAGGCGACGGAGACAGGGAGAACACACACATATTGCTATCAAAGTGTCAATATTCGATTTATTTTTATTTATTTTTTTGATCCGAACAACAGCCTAATAATCTTAAACAGTCTACTCCATCCTGGAGGCGATAACAATTCGATGTTGGTGCCCCACCAAATCACTTACAGAAACACAAAAAAATTCAAAAATAAAAACAGAAGGTGATATGGTCGAGATAAACTCCGAGATATGGTGACGACTATCATGTTATTTCTAACAACTGAAGTCTGTCCTTTTATGGATAAACCATTTAGCTGGGCACACCAATTCCTATAGAAAAAGAGTTAAGTTTCCATCTACCTAGAATGGTTAGTGTCATCCTGAATTGTTCACAAGTTTCTAGACTTTGGAGTTTCATATTTCATTAAAAGTTTCTCCCTTACCCCCAAACATAAATCTAACATTGTCCTTAATGTTCTAAAAATGAATGATTAAATACATGAACAAGGAGAAACCGTTACCAATCGAAGGAAAGGAGTTAAGGAAAGATATTATTGTGTCGCATGAGCATGGGTTACCTCCCAAGAAGTGCTAAGTTTAAAGTCTTCAGCCAGACTAAGAAATAATTAGTTACCTCATAAAATCAGATAACAATAGCCGGAACAACTGTGGGTCATCTAAATCAAATAGTGTTATCACAAATAAAAGGAAACTGCAACAGGCCAAGAAAATGAACAAACCGAGCACACCCTTATCTAGTTTTCTGTTTAAGACAACTACATCTAGTTGTGGTTCAGCTTCAGGCTCTATAAAAGGGTCTAAATAAAATATTTTCATGGGCTGCATTTCCTCGTAGGCAGGATCAACAGGATCAGATTGTAAATTCTGGAAAAACTCAACTAATAAATTAAAAGCACATAGTAATAACCTGAATAATCATGGATCCTCGAAGTCAATTAGATTTGACCCACACAGTTGACTACTATGAAAATGGTGGTCATTCTTAAGAAAATATGTCAATTCTAATTTCCTAAAGTAATTGGGCTTAGTCTTAAAACTTAATAACTGACATATTTGAAATTCATACGTTCCTACATATGGAAGAAAATATTTGGTGGGAAAACAAAGTCAATCTTGGTATTATTTCCTAGGTAAACCACATCGACCAGAGGATGGGTTTCTAACAACTGAACTTTTTTCTGGACATCAACAAGCTCAGGAAATATAGTTTGAAGATGATCTTGTAAATAATAGAGGTGCATATGTCAAGTCCCAAGTTAGGTACTTCAAGTAGGGATACTTGACAATCACAAGAATCATTGGTACCCCAAACTTAGGGTGGACATTACTCTCAGATGGACTAAAAATTATTGGTTGGATTCTAGAGTCCTTAAGGTCAGAACTACACTCAGCTTCCTCTACAGAAGAAAATAAAGTGGACTTATAAACTGGTTGAGCCTCAAAATTAGTTTTCCATATATTATAAGTGTCCATAAAGGTGCAGAATCTAACAAAGTATTCACCTCATTAATAACACTATCATCGTCAAAATCAAAACGAAAGTGGGCTACGCATTTCTCTAATAGATCTTCTCACAAAGTATTTGGTAATGACTCCTGAACTAATATTCCTATCATGTTCACCTCTTCAATGCACGTGTCATCTAGTTTAGGTGGTTGGTTACTAATATTGAAAATATTCAGCTCAATAGTCATATTACCAAATGATAAGTTTATAATACCATTTCGACAGTTAATAATCGCATTAGATGTAGCTAAAAACGGGCGACCGAATATCACAAGTATCTGATTCTCTGGGTCAGGGACAGGTTGGGTATCAAGGACAACAAAATCCACTGGATAAATAAACTTATCGATCTCAATAAGAACATCCTCTATGACATCACAAGGAATTTTCACAGACCTATCAGCTAATTGCAGTGTTATCTAAGTAGGTTTCAAATCACCAAGTCCTAGCTAGAGGTACACATGTACGGAAGTAAGTTCACACTGGCTCCTAAGTCAAGTAACGCTTTCTCAACACGGTAGTTACCTATTGTGCAAGAAATGGTTGGGGAACCTGGGTCTTTGTACTTAGGAGTTGTATTGTTTTGGATAATTGACACATGACTAGCTAAAAAGGCTTTCTTTTGTACACTAAGCTTTCACTTTCACCTACACATATCCTTAAGGAACTTGGCATAAGTAGGAATCTGCCTAATTGCATCTAATAATAGAAGGTTGATAGTGACTTCCTTAAAAACCTCCAATATGTCATTAAAGTTGGATTCCTTCTTTGTTGGTGCTAACATTTGTGGGAACGGGGCTCTGAGCATAAAATATGGCTTATAAGAAACTACATCGGACTTTTTAGAGACTTCATCAGTCTCTGCAGCTACTGGCTCAGAAGGGTGAACTACATTATGTTCACTAACAAGCATGGTTACCTTGTTATCTACCACTTTACCATTCCTAAGGGTTCTAATTGCATTCACTTGATTTAATGATTTCTCACCAGAAGATACTTCATGAACTCCTCTAGAATTGGGTTGGGTCCGAGTAGGAAACTTACATTTTTCTCTTTTTCTCAAAAACTCAGCGATTTGACCAACCTGGGTTTCTAATTGGAAATAGCTCGACTGTTAGCCTGAACAATCTTTTTATTTTTTTTGTAAAATTTGGTTGAATGACTGCCGAAAATCTTTAGTGTCCTGAGTTAATAAGGCGAGAGACTCTGCTAAACTTATATTATCTTATCTATCGGATTCTAAAATTGTGTCGGTCGTGAAGGATTCTTAGTATATCCAAAACCTGTGGGTACCTTAGAATTACTAAACTGACCTTGACTCTGGCCCTTAGACCAAGAAAGGTTAGGATGGTTTCTCCAACCAGGGTTATAGGTTTCTGAATAAGGGTCATCAAATCTAGTGTTATTATAAAAAGCATGGGCGTGCTCTTCAACAGTTTGTCCTTCCCAAAATGTCTTGGGTTCAATTCCACAACTAGATTGACTTAGTTCTAAAGCTTCTAACATTTTTGACATAACTGCTATTTTGGAATCTGATTCAAAAAATCCTTCTACCCTATTGAAATTTCCTCTACTTACAAGAATTTTTTTCTGGGGCTCCCTATTATTTTCCCATTGCTGGGTTTTTTCGGCGATTTCATTCAAAAATTCATCGCACCGTCGACAGTTTCATTTTCAAACCCACCTGACCATGGTTGTTGTCGAATAATCTAAACCCTCGTAGAGGATCTAAACTAGCCTTACTTTTTCTAAAACATGATGAGGATATTGTGATAATAAGTCGTTGAACATTTCTAAATACCTATATAAAGATTCTCCCTCTTGTTGAGCAAATGTGCAAATCTGCTGCCTAATAGATGATGTTTTGTGCCTAGGGAAAAACTTCTAGAGAAAGGCGGATGTAAGTTGTTCATAGGTTTCAATGGACTCAGAAGTCAAAATATATAACCCATATTTGGCTTTGTCTCTTAGTGAAAAAGGAAACAATCTAAGTTTCAATGCTTCATCATCTGGGTCCTTAATCCTGATGGTACTACATATTTCCTCAAAATCCTCCTAACATGGAAATAAGGGTTTTCATTTTCTTTTTCTAAGAAGATTGGAAACATCTATATGGTCCCAAGTTTTAACTCATAGTTTGCTTCAGTTTCAACTAACTTGATACATGATGGACGAGAAGTCATAGTCGGGTTCAACAAAGCTTTTAAAGTAGCCATTGTTGGCGCTATCAAAGGACTAGGAGTAACTTCTTCACATAGTGTCAAGTTCTCAAAATTGAAATTTTCAAAAACAGGGCCCTCAAAAGAAGAGTCTTCAAGGTCCTCATTTCCAGGGACAGAACTACTAACGAACTAGAGCGTCTTTTTTCCAAGCTCGCTCGGTGATGATCTCGAGCGGTCTTGGCATACACTAAAAAAAAATCATAATTGGAAGGGAATTCTAAACAATCACAAGCAAGGATGACTCAACCAAATTAAACCTATTGAATCTAGCAAACAAAAAGCATGATGACTCCACTTAGATTGTTTCTAGACCAACTTCTATTCTTTCAAAATACAACTAGTTACAGTTTTAGCAAACCTCTTAGAACGATCCGAATTAGATTAAGTCGAATAGAAATAGGATAAACTCTAAGGAGATTTGATAACCCTGTCTCTTTGGCAACGTTTCCTTGGGTTACAAGGCGGCTCGAATCTACTTAAAATAATTTTCCTGAACTTTGAGTTAGGCTAACAGAGTAACCAATATAGTCCTTTTGAATGACTTTCCTATAAGCTCGTTACCCTATCAGTCTCTTTCTAGTCAAAATTTTAAGCTTAGGTTCGCGTTTGGCAACGTGTTCCTAAAGCGGGCAAGAAGGAAACGGTGAAGAAATCCGAGTCTTTATCTTGTATGGCCAGTTCTTGCCCTTTACTAAAAAATAAATCCGTATTCAGTCCTCAACATATAAGCACATAAAGGAGTCCAGAAAACCCACTGACAGGGGATTTGTGGGTGGTTAGAGTCTTACCTCCCGTACTAGACGGGCGATGAACCGTTCAAGTCGACTCAGGCTATCGACTCCTATATCAGTGTACGAACCCGAGGGGCTGAGATAATATTGTAGTTGTCGTCCTTCTCTATTGCAGATTATATTAATACCCTTCCGTAGGGTTTTTTAAAAAATAATAATGTTCAAAAGTTCCAAAAAAATAAAGTCCAAAGTCCAAAAATAAAAGAAAAGTTATAAAAATAATAAAAGATTTACTAATACAATTTTCTAAAAACAGAAACAGATAAAACCCTAAAAATTAAAAAATTAAAATTAACAAAAAAAATAAAATAAATTTGTCTTTTTTTTCCGTTTTTTTCGATTTATCTTTGACTCTAAGTCTTTAATCAATCAATATAATCTTTGGCTCCAATTTTTTTTTGATCAATAAGCTGTAATACAAAGAAAAATACCCAAAAACGTAAAATAGAACAAATGAAAATAAAAATCTAATTAAAATAACTAACCTAAAAAAAAACTAAAAACAAATCTAAAACCAAGTCCCCTGCAGCGGCGCCAAAAACTTGATCGTTTCAGAAAAGTGGTAAAAAATGTGTTTGTTCGCTGAGACTTGTGAAGATTCGTTTTAGACATAATTCTGAAATAAGATAGAAAAATAGTAAAAGACTTTAACAATATTGAGAAGAACTGGAACTCAGGATTCTACCAAAATCAATTCTGAATGATTTCTACAATAATTCTTTAACAATTATATCTCTTTTATTGACTCTGTTTCTTTGCCAAAAGTAGATTTCTAAAACCTTAGCTGTAAATCACAAGCATGGCGCATCAAAAACTCTTAAGTCTCAACATACACCATCAAACAAAATCACAACTTATTAAGAAAAATCATAAATCAATGAAAAGTCATTAAGAATCAAAAATAGTTACCATTCATTCATGAAATATGGCTTCCTCCATTGTCCCAGTGGTGGGGTTTAGCTCATCATACTCAAAACACTCTCAAAAGATTGGTACATGGCTCAAAAGTGTTTGAGAAGAAAAAAAGAAGCTAAAAATAATAAAACAGGAAATCTGCAACGTCTATAGGCGTTACAGATTAACTGTTACAGTGGAGCTTGAAGATAAATGTTGCAAAGCGAAGATAAACGTTGGTGATGGGTTGAAGAAACAGTTGCAGCTGAAGATAAACGTTGCAAAGACGAAGATATGGGTTGAAGAAATTGTCGGCGTATCCCTGTTTTTCACTAGCAGCAACACTTTTTTTTTTCTCCTGTTTTCTTCCTGAGCCTTCCCTGCTGATTCTTCTTCCTCTTATTTGCTATTTATAGGTTCCACAAACCATAACAACTCATCCTTAATCGACCAGGACCCAAAAACCAATCCAAAACAAACTCAAATTCACATAAATCCGAGTCAGGGAAGGAAACTCTTTTCCGGCAAAAATATGGATTTTCCAGCTTGTTTCAAGGCTTTAAACTCTTGTAATTTACGTGTTATGTCCTCTAATGATTGTTGCTTCATGTTGATAAGGTTTAAACTCTTTAAAATCCCCAAAATTAGTTTTGAAATATCTCTGTAACTCTCACGTAAAAGAATTAGTTTCCCGTCAATTTCAATTTTTAAAATCAAAAGGGGATGCCCCCTAACCAACAGTGGGTGCCTTTATCAACAATCCTGGGTGCCTTTAGTAATTTGGTGTGTGCCTTTATCAATGTTTAAGTCAATTTTCCATAAATGTTTATTTCTCAAAAATACCTACAAACACATAAAATCACACAATAAGTATAAAATCGAGCACTAACAAAATAGATAATTGCGGACAAATTAGACACAAAAATGTGTCTATCAGCACTACAAGCTCTTCCTTGAGAGTCGAGATGTGTTTTAAGGGCGGGTTATTCTTAGCAGTGTTGGGATATTTTTGTTTTTCCGTTGGTCACGTGTAATGTATGTTCATCAAATTTTCAATATAATGGGACCATTCTACACATTTTTTTTCCTTTTCTTTTCTCCTCTCCCCCTTTTTTTTTTTTGTAAAATATGATTGATGTTCGTTCAGCTCGGGCTGGTCGGATAGTTGTATTGGACTTGAAGTTGGAGATACCTAATCTTAGAAGGGATATTCTCATAGCTGACGTGAGCGGTTACGCCCGCCTTATGGAAGCCGTTACAGTTGTATTTGTTTTCAGTCAGTTATTGTATTTGAATAATATGGATATTTATGCCAACGCTTTGGGTTCTCAAGACGTAATTGTACGTCCCTTTTGGAATCATTCGTAAATGCTCGGGAGAAAATGGAACATGATGAACGAAACTTAGCTCACGCGAATTTGTATCTGAGTCGCGCACGAATTTTTCTATTTTCTTTTTGTACTCCTCATAATGTTACATGAATGTTCGTTGTATATTTCCCTTTTATCTAAATGTGGTGTACTACTTTTCTTCTTTTTCCCGTGTTACTGACTCGTCTGTATGTGTATTACTCTCATAAGGATTCTTCTCCCCTTTGATAAGATGCTTTAGTCTGGATGTTTAAAATATGCCATGTCTCCCGCCATCCTTGTGGTCGAATGTTCGGACAGTGTAGACACCCCGATTTCGTTTATAGATTGGAACCGTACTTCGGCAAAATTGTATTTAGAATAGCTTAAGCATTAAACCGATTGAATGCTAAAAATGAGATAGCGTACACACCGTATTCAGTAGAGCCAAAACATGTCCACCAAGTCTAATACTTAAGCCCACCAACTGATTCCAATAATCCATTCCAATAATCCCTTGGATAAATTTTGACGTCTACTAAAGTCTAAGCATAAGAACAAAATGGTTAGCCCACCAACCAATATCCATTAATCCTAGAGTATCTACTAGACGTCCACCCCTTGAGCAAAATGTCGACACAATTGTTAAACTTCAATTCCAAGACTTTCCATCTTGATAGAATATTAAGTTTAAATAATACTCCCTCCGTTTCTGGAAAAGTGTTACTATCACTTTTTCATTTTAGCCTAAAAATAGGCTAATTTGAAAAAGTGACAGTAACTCTTTTTCTGAAACGGAGATAGTATCTTTTTAATGTTAGAAATAATATTGGATAATATTAAGAATATAAAATAATATTTTTTTTGAATGGGAAATATTTACGTTTTTGATTCGGACTGTCGATTCTAAATTATTTAATCCCAGGGTTGTAGGGTTGTAGTTGAT
Organism: Papaver californicum; assembly: GCA_023531435.1. Lineage (NCBI taxonomy): Eukaryota > Viridiplantae > Streptophyta > Magnoliopsida > Ranunculales > Papaveraceae > Papaver > Papaver californicum. Next base: position 3,727,919 of record JAJJMC010003761.1, on the reverse strand, counting down.
AGGAAAACTATAAATAGGGAGTTAATCTTTGGGACTTTTTTTTTCTACGAAAAGGATCAATTCATATATAGAAAAAGAAAAGGAATACAATCCATCACATAAGAAAATTAAGGATAAAGAGACAAATTATGACGCTACAGCTTTCCAATTAAATAGAATGCTGCTAATAGGAATACCACTAAACAGATCCAAATCTGAAGCCCATAATATCAGCGCAGATTTCACTTCCAGGATTAAATCTTCCACCGTTTTTTTCTTCCCCTTAAAAAATTCTGGAATTCCTCTCTTTCCAAATACTCCATATAATGGCATAAGGATGCCATTCCCATAGCTTTTTGTTTCTTCCCAAAAGAATGTTGAAATTCCAAGCTTCAAAATTTTGTTGTAGATTGTCATTCATACACCAAGAGATCTTGAAAGATTTGATGAAATAGGACCATTCCTTCCTCGAAAACTCACAGGGAAACATGATGTGATCGGTATCCTCTTCCTCCTTTTCACAAAGCTTGCATGTTAAGTCGGATACCGGAATATTTATATACTGCAAGTTTGTTAGAGTAGGCTAGGACAATATCATCTTCTTTAATGCTATCTCTCTGTTGGACTATTCTTCTCCATAGATGTCTTTTTTTCTTAGAGTACCTCCATATCCATTTAGATAATAAGGTTTTGTTGACCATCCTTAGGTTCTTTAGACCAAGACCTCCATTTTTCTTTGGAATGCACATCTTGTCCCATGAGATCCAACACATTTTAAGCCTATTTCCTTTTGTTCCCAGGTAAAATCTTCTTATTATTTTCACCATCTTCTTTTCCACTTTGGCAGGTAACGTAAGAAGAGATATATAATATGTAGGCAGAGCAGAGAGCGTACTTTTTATCAGAGTGATTCTTCCGGCTTTATTGAGGTATTTAGTCTTCCACACAGCCAATTTCTGCTCCATTCTCTCTATCACAGGTTCCCATGCCGAATATGCTCTTAATGCAGCTCCAAGAGGTAGGCCCAGATATTTGATCGGAAGTGTCTCTATCTTGCAACCTATCTCATCTGCCAGCAATTTTTTGTTTTCATCCGCACCAATACTTGTCATTGTGTTTTTCTCTAGATTGAGTTTTAATCCTGTTAAAGCTTCGAACAACATTAATACCACCGTCAAATATCTAATTTCTTGAGTGTCACCATTCAAAAAAATTAAGGCATCATCCGCAAATTGCAGATGAGTCACCATTTCCCCATCCCGAGCCACGAAAAAACCATTAATTTTTCCTCTTTTTCTAGCTTCCTGTAGTAGTTTTGTTAAGATTTCGGCTACCAATAGGAAGAGGAAAGGGGATAGGGGATCCCCTTGCTTTAGGCCGTTTTTAGGAGCAAATTTTTATGTGGAGTTTCCATTTACCAGAATTACCAGGTTTGCTGATGACACACACCACTGAATCAACATTCTCCATTTCTTGCTGAAACCATGCTTCTCTAGAATTTTAAATAGTGAAACCTATCTAACATTATCGAAAGCTTTCTCCATATCTATTTTACAAAGGAGACCAGGAAGTTTTTGTTTTAGCCTTGCATCAATACATTCACTTGCGATTAAAACTCCATCTAGGATTTGCTTGCCTTTGACAAAAGCACTTTGATAATCAGAAATAAGCTTGGGCATTACCAGTTTGAGTCTTTCTGTGAGAAGTTTTGCAATGATTTTATATACACTGCCAATGAGACCAAGAGGCCTGAAATCCTTTGGCGTACAAGAGTCTTCTTTCTTCGGAACTAGTGTTATGAAGGAGCAATTCAGCCTCCAGTTGATGTGTTCAAGCTTGTGGAATTCCTGCAAAACAGATAGCAAGTCAGATTTAATGATGTCCCAGCATGCTGCGTAGAACTCCATTATCATTCCATCAGGTCCTGGGGCTTTGCATTTTCCAAAATGCTTTATAATGTTGTGGACTTCTTCTTCCCCAAATTCCGCTTCAAGAATGATGTTTTCTTCTGTAGAAACTTTTTTGAATTCCAACCCACTAAAATCAGGAGCATAATTTTGTTCTTCTTTGAAGAGGTTCTGGAAGTAATGTTGAATTTCATGTTTGATTCTTGTTTGATTGAAACAGTCTTCACCCTATTTCACCAGCTTAACAATAGTGTTTGCTTTCTTTCTTGAGTTTGCCCATCTTTTGGTAGTATCCTGTGTTCCTATCTCCCTCCAAGTTGAACCTTATTTTAGCTCTTTGAATTATCTTTCTTCTCTCTATCAGTTTCAATTTTCTGAGTTCTAATGCTGTTTGCAGTCTACTTTCCAACTAAATTTCATTAAGAGGTCATGTTTCTTCAAGAAGGTTCAACTGCTTTATAGAGTCTTCAAGTGCCTTGTATTGCTATTTAAGATCCCCAAAAGTGTCCCTAGCCCAACCTTTTAGAAAGAATTTTAGGTTCTGCTGCTTCATAGCAAAATTGTAACTTGGTTTGCCCCTGAATTCCATTGTATTCCACCATTGGGCCATTTTAGGAATGAAATCTTTATGGTCTAACCAGTGAGCTTCGAATTTAAAATAAGGGTTTCCTTTTATTCTAGGATTGCAGTCCAGAATTAATGGGCTGTGGTCAGAGAGCAATCTAAGCAAAACCACCTGAATAACTTGAGTACAGTATTCCTCATAGTCTTGACTCAACAAAAACCTGTCAATTCTTGTACGTAAGGGGTTTGCTCTACCATCAGATCTAGTGTATGCACTACCATTTAGCTCTAAGTCAATTAAACCCCATTGTGCAATAAAATGGTTTAAGAGATTTCTGTTTCTTAAATCACCACCAGGTTTATTTCTTTCTTCTTCGCATCTAGTAGCATTAAAGTCACCTTTTAAGCACCAGGGACCTGACCACCATTCTCTAAGGTTATTCATTTCTTCCCAAAATGAAATTCTCTCACTGTATGATGGTTTAGAGTAGGCATTAGTAAGCACCCATACAAAAAGGTCTGACTTCTTTTGTAGTTTAACATAGATAGAGAAGTTGCCTGATAGCTCATCCAATTTTGTATATTTTCCAGCATCCCAAATCAAAAGCAGGCCACCACTAGCACCTTGAGAGGGGAGACAACACCAATCATAGGATTCATTGTACCGCAATTGCCTCACTAACCAAACTGTTACTTTCATCATTTTTGTTTCCTGGATTAAACAACAACATCATCTTTGTTTGCTTATTAATTCTTGCAGAGCCCCAATTTTTTCATAAGAGTTTAGCCCACAAATGTTCCATGACAGAATTTTCATATCACTCATGGACAACCTCTGATTCCCTGAATTCAGCTGCCATTCCACCCCTTGTTGTTCTACTTTCTGGAGTGCTATTAACTACATCTCCAATAGCAGTCGCAACAATAGGAGCATTATTCATTCTATCATTTTTCTCTTTCTGTTCTCTTACAGTATCCATTCTTTTTTTAAATTTCAAAACCAAATTAGACATTATAGAGTTTAGGTGAATTTGATGTGTTTCCTCCCTGCCTCCAATTTCATTGCAAAGATCCATAAGACTTGTAACTGTCTCTCGAAGCAAAATGGATTGGTCTCCATTATCTAATTGGATTTCCCCAATTTCTGTAATACTGCTGCTTCTTTTAAGTTGATGATGCTGGATGTTGAATTGAAGATTTCCATCAAGCCAGTAATTGTCTTCTCACAGGTGGTTGAAACTTCTTTTTGAGATGGAAGAGTAAAAGGAGCTTCTCCCGATTCTCCCAATTCAGAATCCGAAACAACTTGAATTTCCTTTTTCCCCAAATGTACTTTTGAGATAGGGAAAGAAATCCCTAATTTCTCAGAAATATTATGAGAGTCTTGTGATTTAGGTGGGTCGTTAAAATAGTATAAATTATTGATTCGGATTCTATCTGAGAAATTATCTATGGATACGGGTTTTCTGTTGTATCAATGCCGATAGGAGTCACTTGTTTATAAACCCATAAACTTGGTTTAAAAACTCGTTTACCCATTGAACTAGAAGCACCTTTATCATGTGCATCACATGCACTGATACACTGCCTAGTTTCCTCCTTCCTTAGGTTAGCTTCCATCCTTTGACTGCTACAACTGACGCTATCTTCCTCAGAGATGTCAGCCTTAGGAAAATCAGATTTGAATTTTCCTTTCACTGAGTTGTCAAAATCCTTACAGAGCTTCCTGTATTCAACAATTGATATATTGTATTTAGCCGAAAGATTATAGTCCCACTCAATAGACAACAACCAATCTGTGCCGGACAGTTCCATAAGCATTACTGCCAGAATTTTTATCAAATCACCCAACACAAAAATGCTAATGTATTTACTGTGTTTTTTCAAAAGGGTTTCTTTGCTGATGGCACCTAATCCACCTAGTTTGTCCCCAATTGCAGTCATATTAACATGAGGCCATAGTCCAAATGGAAGGCCTCTCATCTTGATCCACTTTTCACTTAGAAATGAGGCTTGAAGTGGAATGAAAGGTTCTTTGGCAATTTGTTCTCCATTAATCTGTTGTTCTTTTAAATCTCCATTCCAACGGCTAACTCATAATGAAATGCCTTTTTCTTTCCATGAGATAGGAGTCCATAAAACCAACCATTCTTTCTCATTAGCAAAGAACAATGCGGAGGTTTGAGATAATAGTTTTAGCTCTAAGAATTCTGACCTGTGAAGTTTTCTTTTAATCATACTGGAAACTAAATTCCACGCATTTTTTCAGAGATCTCAACACATCCTACCATATAAGTTCTCTCTTTTGTTTGGTTCTTGAGACAGGGTTTGGTTTTGAGGTCAGGGATTTGAAGAGGTGGGGATTTTAGGAGGGTTGAGTTGTCTGGATGACTTCCATTTATGACTTAGACCATAGGATTCTAAATCTTCACCTGCTAATCTCCAGCATATTCTATTTTTACCCACAGGGAAGCATAAAGAGTAGGCCTGAAGACCATCTCCCCTTCTGAATCTAGAAATTTGCAGGTATTCCTCATTGGAGTTTTCCCTCATATACTAGTACAAAGTTGGGTTTATGTCACAGTTAAAAACTGTCACCAAAATACTTATGTGACAGTTTTAAAAAATTAATGCACTATCATTAAAGGCTCTGTTACGAAAGGGTTTATAAGAAACTGTCACGGAATCATAACTATTAGTATCAGTTTTTTCATAAACCTGTCATTGTTGACAATATATAATAACATTTTCTAAATAAAACTGTCATGGATAACTTAATTTCTTTTACTAAGGTGACAGTTTCTCCATAAAAGCTATCATGGATAACTTAATTTCTTTTACTAAGGTGACAGTTTCTCCATAAAAACTGTCATGGTTAACTTAATTTCTTTGGAAAAACTGTCATGGACAACTTAATTTCTTTTACTAAGGTGACAGTTTCTACATAAAAACTGTCATCAATGACTAAAGGACATGAATTGTCAAATGATTATCATATAGGCTAATACATCTTCCACACAATTACTTCTTTTTTTTTATCAGGTAGATGGTCAATCACATATAAAACCAATGCATGAAAAAAATAGAGGATTATTTATATATATATTGATTTAAGTAAAAATGTTTCTACAGACTCTCTTATACAAATAACTTTTACAAAATGCTAAAACTATACAATTAACATCAATTGTCAAACATTGTAAGCTACCCTGCAAGATAAAAGGATCCTTGACTTGGAGACACCCACACAGCAAATCCAAGGAAACACTCATTCAACAAGAAAGAACACTGGAACAAGGAACTCTTGAATAGAAACCCCACAAACACAATAAGAATATACTAGAAATTTCTGTCAAATAAAAAGTAACAGATTTATAGTAGAAATTCAGATGAAGAAAAGGAAAACCTTATCATTTCCTCGGAAAGAGTTTGACATGCTACCATCTAACGATACACTGCCCACATCTTGCTGGTGGAGGTGATGATTTGAACCCTGGGATTGACTTAGAAGTGCATGATGATGTTGTTGTTGATTGTTGTTCTGCTGCTGTTGTTATTTCTGCTATAACTGGGCTATTTTCTACTACATACAAACAAATATAGTCAGAATAGCTAGAAGAATTACCATATCTATCAAAGACATCAACGAACCCTTGTAGGAATTAGAAAGTTACTCTGCAATTAGCTAAAATAATACCTTGATTAGCAATAAATATGTATCTCCACGAGGCATCACTGGGCATGGAGCTTGCATCGCCGATCCAATATTTGCAATTATATCACTAACAGAGATGGATTGACCATCCTTTGATAGACCCATATTCCGGTTGTTTAGAAGCACTCTCATTCTTCTACTGTCTACATCATTGGCTGGAGGGGAATTTAAAGTTTGTTGTGCCTGGGTAGAACTTGATGCTGTTGTGGAGTCAACATTGGGAGTTGGTGAAAAGGTAGAGGAGACTGTATAAATGACTTTTGTGCTGAAGGATCCCTGAACGAAGTTGATCAAGCCCTTGCTGAAAAAGAAAGAATGTGCACATATAAGATGAGAAAATACCTATTTGCAAAACTGGATTTAACCAAATATCTCTCTCGCAGTTATTGTGTTTGCTAACTAAGACGACTAGTATTTTTAACATAGATATCTTTTTGTAGTCACTTTACAGAACATGGTGGTTCAACTTGAAGTGCATTAGTTATCATTAACTAAGAATATGAATGATTCGGGAAAAAATGTTCAAGGGAGCAGGCTAAACTTATGTGTCCAACAATCAAGTATAGGTAAAGAAAACTGAACAACAGAAACTTACTGTGAGTGGCCATCCTTGCAAAGTCAAATTGTTGTTACCTTGATCTGGACCTGAACAAACAAGATAACAATCAGCCTCAAATATAAATTCCGGTGAAGCTCATAGTTAATCAGGGAATTCATACAAGTACTTGAACATAATGATATCTAGAACTTTGAAACTCGGTCATCTACGTTGGCTGAACTACTTGTGTGGTGAGTGTGCTAAACCTGGCTTCAGCCATATATTTTCCACAATGCCTTATTTTCTTATCTTTCGAACATAGATATTTTCAATTATACAGAATACAAGTGTCACAGTTTGGTATTACAATAACAAAACTAAATTGCTTAAGCCACTTCCAACCCAATAAATTTAGTTGCATATTTTATAGCTAACTGTAGATCAGAGCAGAACGTATAACAGTGACAACACGAACAAAAGGAAACACAGCCTTAAGTACTTGTACTAAGTTATGTAAAAGATTAAAAAGGTAAAAAAGATGCAAAAGACTAGAGAGCATAAATTCTTAGATCTACCCTAATCCGGAATTTTAACTTCGAATTTGGGATTTAAAAGATGATGTAAACATATGTTACATATCCAACGACTCTGGAGCTTAAGACACTTCAATCTAATAAAAGCAGCACATGTGCTAGTTACAAAAAAGTGAAAAACACAATTAGATAGAGCATTTAATCTATCATATGATCTCTACCTCAGTTGAAAATAAGCCTCCTACTGCAGATAATCCAAGAAGCAGACCAGGATTTACTTGACGAAGCTGAACAGCCACAAGTAACATCAGTTGTGATAATTGATAACAAAAATGGAAGTTATTAGCAGCAATGACAGATACAGAAATTAAACTTACCACATCTACAAGGCTTGATCCTGATTGTATCCCCAGGGGACCGAGTTCTTTGACTGTCCTTGCAAATGGCAGTGCATCTGGATCAACATTTGGACGATCCTCGGCAATAAGTCCCTTGATTCATAAAAGAAACAATAAGAAGAAAAGACTTAATTACACTGTTAAATTGAACAATATAAATTCTATATGCAATACAAATTGAATATCATGTCAACTTTTAAGTTGGATATTACAAGAATTCTTCTATATCTACATTGTGTCACATAGAATTGATTGTGGACGACTATGTACTCCACTAATTTTCTATACCTAAGTCCTAATTTTCCTTCTATAAAGTTGTAAAAAAACATATGGAAATAGAACAACTAGTAAGTCTTGTGGTGAGGTAGAAAAGTGTATCAAGTGCATCTTCCCTCTGCCTAAAAGACTTCACATCAAGTATTTCTTTTGCTGGAGTTTCCTCTTCCTTGGCACTAATCACGTTAGCTTCAGAAGAACAGGATATTTCTGGCTCAAAGAAATCAATTTTTTGAATGGGAAGCATGTTGTTCCTCACATCCATTTCCCTTATTCCGGATCCATCTGAATGGTTTGATTTTGGTGTCATAGATTCGGAACCACTTGAAGTTTTCATGGCTACAGATGTTGCTGTGTTTCTCATCTCCACATCATCTCTAACAACATTTATTAACTTCCCTACATCCATATTCTGACCCTCCATCTCCACTGTTTCCATCATTGGTGGCTCACTACTATTCTCAATGATTTATCATGGCCTTGGGCCTATAGTTTTAAATTCAAGATATTAAAAGAAATGAGTTGTTTGATGCAGCAGAATCAGGGTAAACTATAGGAAACTAATGTAAGTGCTCATGCTTAATCGCCTAAAAGCAATTTCTGCAACCTCAAGTCCAGCTGATCCCAAGTTTTTAAATCTCACAAATTCACTAGCATCCCCCGGCCCGAATGAATGCTTTGAAATATCAAATTACTGACAGAAGATAACATAAAGAACAACAAAAGGATTCATTTTTACCGGTATGCTACTTGGAAATGTTAAGTCTTTGTGCAGAATATTAGCAAATGTTTTCTGTTTTCTGTCTGTTCTTTCCCCTAAAAGGTGTACGTCCATAAAGCATTCCATAGAGCAAAATTCCTGTGTAGCAAACATAAACCATGGATAAGATTTCTTACAACGATTAACCCATTTAACATAAGCATAACAAAACTTCACATAATTAGTTTCATCATTCCTCCATCAATTTCTTCAAGTCTTTATTGTTTAGATGTGTAATGTATGAGAACACTCACATTAAATAAATTAAATAAATTAAAGAAGACCTAATGAAATGTTTACCAAGAGCCCACCAATCAATAGCACTACTGTGCCCTGCACCAGTTATAATTTCCTGAAAACAAGTGAATTGTGAGTCTTTTCTTAACCATAACTGTGATATGCCTTATAAGAATTTAAAACACATTTGACATCAATATGTGGCATAATTGGCAAAAGTTCGAGAAATATATGTACATAGTAACCTTACAGGAGCAATATACTCTTCAATTCCGACAAATGAAATTGACTGTATGATGGGTTCTGCAAAAAATGTTGGAGGTGGACCTTCTCCTATTTGCAGGTAATGGATGTTCAACAACCTGCCATACAAGAAACAAATTGCAATATTGACACTTATCAGCATCTAAGGAGTACAAAAAGGAAAGCTATTAAAGAATGGAGTGTGCATTCCAAATGTTAATAAGTTAGTAACCACTTGCGACCTCAAAAAGAGAAATACAATCTAATATTAAGCTGACTCGAGCAACTAGAATGCCATCAGCGGTTGCAGTACTTTCTGAGAGTTCCATTGGTGACAATTATAGACACACTAGAGTCTAGAGGTCAATGACCTGGATGTAATGAGCTATCCCAACGGAGACAGTTTATATCTGATTACTGATGAGGAATTTCTTTAAACTGAGATATTCTTTGCAAAACCAGCCACTGGCATGTAAGGGTATACGCAAGTGTATCCAACTAACGAGATAAATTATGAGGTTAACTCATGAAAAAAATTAAAACACAGATTGAATCCAATGTTTACCTTTGTTGCATTGTTCAAATCTACTTCACCATCCGAACATTGTCGATCAGTAAAATCAGCATTAAAAGGGTCGCATAGAACAGGAACCTTAGGACCAGATTTGTTGAAGTAAAAATGAACGAAGTTTGGTGCAACATTGATGTTAGAGACGTTGGTGATGACTTTGTTCACAACGCCAACCAATTTGCGTGTAGCTTCTTTGGTTCGTAACAAGGTCTCAGTTGCAGTAGCATTATCCACACATGGAAAGATATCATCAAGAGTTGTATGAGCAGTCGGGTGTTGAACCCATTCATTCATTGCTATACACGTGTCTGCAGTAACACTATTTATATAACAGAAAAATGCATGAGATACTATCATTATCGACTTCCATAAATAATATACAGATGGAAAATGACATATGCCCCTTCTTTCCATGCTCCTGAGATCAGCCAGTGAATGAATACATACAGGTATGTTATTTGTATTGTGTTGCCCTTGGGTATAGAATATAAAACAAGATAATGTCTAATACCAAGTTAAAATCCTCTTAACTACAGCCATGGAAATTCATTCATTTCTATGAGCGACCATCTAGAGATGGACAACAAGTGGCAATACACCGCTCACCTCCCATTCTGAATCGAAGACTAACTAAAAGAGAATACTAAAAATGCATACTTACATGGCCATAATGGTGAAGAATATCATAAATATAAGTGAGAGAGCATATGCAAGTCTAGAATAACCATATGGTTCTCTCGGGAAGCAGCAATAACATGTACAGATAAGACATAAGCACACTCCAAACAGAACAAACCAGATTGCAGCAATAACAAATAATGGAACAGCTGTAAATCCTACAGACTGCACATGTAAGGAGAAAAGAACACAAATTAATAAATAAATAAACATAACAAGAGAATGCCGAATCACTAAAAATGGAACAACATGAATATCAAGTCACTAACATAACCAAAATTTATACAATTCTTATCCTAACAGCTGGACCACAGTCGTGTCTGTTTAACATACTACAAGAACTTGTATATAATATAATTAGATGCCTTAATTTGATCCCCCTTAGGGGATGAAAGTTGACCTTCGTCGCCTTAGCCTCAGGGCCTGCCCCGGTAGTAGAATTAGATAATTCAAGATTGAACCTAGATGCGATAACAAACTCAACTAATCAATCATACATAACAGCAACAGCAAATGGAAATTTCAGATATACAAAAACTAGAATGTCTAAAATTAGACAAAGAAATTACAAATTGAAAACAATTGCAGCAAAAAATAAAAACCACATTGCAAAAATGAACATGAATTTAAGGGAAAGATAAACACTTACAGCCCAATAATGGTGTTCACTGATATTGCAACCACCTGTATACCTCTTCATATGGTGTTCACCAACTTCTGTAATGAATAATCAGATTTGAACTAATTTATGAAAAAATTATAAGAACCCCATGAACTTAAACTCAAAACTTACTTGAAACTCAACAACTTTAGATTGATTATCATCAGGAGAAGGATCTGCATATGATGAAACAACACCATTTTCAGTGATTTGTGGTGATAAAGAAGGTGAAGAAGTAACAAAATTAAATTATTATAGAAGATGAATAGAGTAGAACCACAATTGTACACGAATTAAAGCAAAAGAAAAACCCTAGATGAGATCCCAGATTTTGCTTAGAGAAAAACCCAAAAGAAAAGAAGGACGAGATCTGCCTGTACATAGATAAGAATTGTTAAGACAGAGATTAGGTTTTTAATGTAATAAAAACGGATAGCACAGAACTTAAAATGAAAACATTATGAATCAAGTAAAATTAGGGCAGAAATCAAAAGGGAATTAAAGAGAAAGAAACCCCCTACCTCTGCAGCAAGCAAGATCAACCAGGATAAGAAATTGGGTTGAGCTTTGATTTTGTTTTCACGGACTCAATTCTTCCCTTGGGTTGCGACGAATTTTCAGGTAGAAGAAAAAGAGAAGCGGAAGCTTCATTCTGTTTCAGCGTGAAGAAATAGAAATGAAAAAAACAGATAGAGGAAATGTCTAAAACGAGTTATAAGAGATTTGAGAAATGATATATAGTAACCTTCCGTTTATATGACAGTTTTACATAAAATCTGTTACAATATCTTGCAAATAGTGACAGTTTATAACTGTTATCATTCATCATATTATTATAATAACAGTTTTCTATAAAAACTGTCACGGTATAGTTATTCGGTGACAGTTATAAAACTGTCATGATTGTTTCCCACTATTAGTATGAGTTTTAGTAAGAAACTGTCACCTATATCTCATAACTTTTTCTATTGTGACAGTTCATTCGTGAACTGTCACGAAAGCCCATATTTGTACTAGTATCTCTGCCAGATATGCATCAGCACCATCTCTATTATGCCATTTCAACATATTTAATAGCCAGATATACAAGATAGAAGAGAATGCTAGCCAAGACCTGTGGCCATTTTTTCCTTTTTCTCATTAATACGTAAGAGTTACCTTCTTCCAAACTGTTCCATATAGAGCTCATAAGACTTTTTTTCTAGGATTATAAACTTTCTTTTTTTCCCAAACAAGGACACATGATTTAGATGATCAGAACAAGCAACTAAAGCTAGTGAAGAAGATTGTTGAGATGTGAATATTTCTTTCTATCTAGCAAGCTTCCTTTCTGCATCTCTATCTAAGCTTGCATCCCAAGCTCTTCTTTTAGCACTTTCTCCATCTTCTTGATCCATTGATAGAGGATCTGATAGAGGATCCATTGATAGATGATGAATACTGATCATTTACACTAATCCTAAACCCTATAAACCTATGACTAGCTTAAATATTTTTTCTTTCTGATTAATTTTTCGTTAATCTTTGGGACTAGTGCAAGAAATAGAGACGTATTAGTGGCATTTAATCTAATCAGTGCTTGTTCGAGTTGTTCTTGGATACGATCCGAGTTCGCGGAAGTACTAACCCTTTGTTGATTCATTCCGGTCTAAGTAAAAATGTAAACGTTTACGTTGGGAAACAGGTCAGTACTGAAACTTTGAATTCTTTGTAAGAAAACATGTTTCATGGATGATGATTATGCTTAAATATTATTAAAAAAATGTTCACTGTTCCATCCATTAGTTTGTATGCATGATCTCCTCGAGTGCTTTCCTTGTTTTATGATCATATAAGTCTGAATAGTTGTGAGTTATTTTATCGTGTTGAATTTTGAATACATGCAAAATCTGTTTCAAGGGTCAATGGAGTGATTCGGCCTATCTCTTTACACGTTCTATCTTTTTAGTAGTGTTACCAGTTAGGATCACTGCACTCAGTGTTGCCTCATACTTCAATACCATATCCATTTTCACGTCATATCTTCATTTTCCTTGCAATTCCTATTAAGTGTCCAATGATATTTCATGCTTTGCCATGATCCCTAGTCAACTATATTTAAGTACTGTGTAAGCTATCCATTCACTGCAACCATCTTTGGGAGAATATCTTACGTACATTATTGCATTCTATATCATTATCATAAATTAGTATATGTATGCACGAAGTCCCCCATGTTCTACGATCTTTGTATATAACCAGTATATGCACAGTAGCTTGATGGCATCTTGTTCGTTAATCCGCTAGTTCACGGCACCGTTCGTGCAATTCTATATCGAGCTATATATATCATATTCGTTCCTCAATGGTTTAATACGCTATGAGGTTCTAGATTCGAGTCCTCAATGGCGTAATACTGTAGAATTTAACATGGAATGTAGAGTTAGGTTATCCCCTTGCGACATAATCAGTCCCCTATCCGTTTCGGCTTTCTTGGTTGGTGGCTTGCTGGTAGGCTAGCACGATAACCTGTTCAACTAATGTAGTACGATGTTGGGACTTAGTTTGTTAGGTTTCCAACTAACTACTTATAACTCTTTATCCAATAATAATAACAATAATGATAATAATAATAATAATAATAATAATAATATATTGGATAAATAATGCATCTTGTCGTTTATTTTACTGTGGCATTGTCTTTTCAATTATGATAATAATTCATCCATGATAATAATTTTGACAATAATAATTTTGATAATAATAATAATAATTCCCTTATTCTATTAGATTTTGTTCGATTTTACAGGATTTGGTGCGTAGATTACAAGTTTAATGATCTAATTTGCATTCATAATTTTATGTGATTATTTTATTATTTGTTATCGTGAATTAGTCCTAAAATCCCGATTATAAAGTAAAAGTCAATTTTCAGATTGGACGGGTTAGGTGTCTTACACCTTTCTAATTTGTATCTTGATTCCCGGACTCAGTTCTTAAGAATTGGACTAGTGCTTCTTTTGGGTCTCAACTCCTAGTTGGGTGTCGGCTTCGTAAAAAGTAATTCCAAGTGTATTTCCTTTTTAGAAACACTAGAAATCTATTGGGTCTTGTCCCGTGGATTTGACGGTATCTACAGATAGAGGCACCTTTCCCTTTGTCACTCTTGTGACCATGGTATTTTAGTTAAATGGTCGAAAATGGGCGTTTTACCCTCTGCCGCTCTTGTGACCATTGAAGTATTTAGTGTGGTGGTCGGACAGAGGCGCTTTGTCATTTTCCGCTCTTGTGACCTATTTTAATATTTAGTTAAGTGGTCGAACAGGGGCGCTTTGCCCTCTGCCGCTCTTGTGACCATCATGGTATTTAGTTGAGTTGTAGGACATGGGCATTTTTCCCTCTGCCGCTCTTATGACCTATTGTGATATTTAGTTGAGTGGTCGAACAAGGGCGTCTGCCCTCTGCCGCTCTTGTGACTGTTGTAGTATCTAGTTGAGTGGTCGGACAGGGGCGTTTTTCCCTCTGTCGCTCTTATAACCATCGTTGTATTTAGTTGAGTGGTCGGACAGGGGCGCTTTGCCCTCTGCTGCTCTATTCCCGAGAAGCAAAAGATTAAGAGTCCAGGCGGAAAAGACATGCATAGAGCCGCTCTTGTGACCCTTGTGGTGTTGAATGGTCGAGCAGGGGCGCTTTGTCCTCTGCCGCTCTTGTGACCATTGTGAACAACATTCGATCTCGGAAACTAAATAAAACAAAGGTTTCTTTTATTAAAGATCAAAAACATTTTCTGTAGTATTACTCATGCATGAAACCCTTTTAGCCACTTGTCATTGATAAATGTCTTAATCTTGGATCCGTCCATCCGTTTTAAATGATAATATCCGTTTTCGGCAGTCTTTTGGATTATGAAAGGTCCCTCCCAGTTGGCTGCAAACTTTCCAGCACTTGCGTTCCGCTGTACGTGCGATGTAATTTTGAGCACTAGGTCGTTGATTTTAAAAATTCTCTCTCTGACCTTCTGGTTGTATTGGTTGGCGACGTATTTTCTGTATGCCTCAACAAAACGTTCGGCATGAGCCCTTCTTTCCTTTATGCTATCCAGGTGTGCAAAACGACTAACCTCGTCTGGCGTGGTTAGACTTGTCATTACAACTCTTGCTGAGGGGATATCGATTTCTGCTTGTAGAATGACATCTTCCCCGTAAACCAAGGAATAGGCTGACGCTCCCGTTGAGTTGCGTTAGAAATTTTATATGCCCATAATGCTAGTAGCAACTGCTCGTGACATACCCTATGGTGATCATGTACGGCCCTTCTTAGGATTCTTAGCAATGTTTTGTTAGTGGCTTCCGCCTGGCCATTTCCCTGAGGATAGTACGGAGTAGATGTACGTAGCCGGGTGTTGTATTGTTCCAATAGGTTATAAGCATCCTTGATGACGAACGTCTTGGTATTGTCGGCGCTGATGATCATTGGAGCTCCGAGCCTGCATATTATATGCTCCTTGATAAACGCAACGGTTGTTTCTTCTGCATAGTCTTTCAGAGGGATTTCCTCCACCTATTTTGAACTATACTCGGTCGCGTTAGTGATATATTTGTGCCGTTTAGAAGAGTTTGGGTTTATTGCCCAATCATGTCCAAGCCCCAACTGTGGAATAGCCAAGGCGTAACAATGTTGTGTAGCTGGGAGTGGGGTGCATGGATCAGGGGTTCGTGGGTCTGACAGCTTAGACACCTCCTTACATGCATTATTGTGTCATTCTCCATGGTTGACCAGTAGAAGCCTCACTCGTAGATCTTAAGAATAACTTGTGCATCCCCTGATGCTCCGCGTCATGCAACTTGGTCATGACCTTTATTGCCTCTTCTTTCGATAAATATCTCATGATCGCGTTGTTGTAGCTCCTCCTATACAGAATCCCTTCATTTATGAAAAATCTGTTGAATTTATTTTTCATTTTGAGTGTTGCTCTTCTTCCCTCGGGTAATTTACCATGCTGAATAAAATCTATATATGGTTGCCTCCAATCGTTCACTTCTTCCATGCACACCTGGCCGGTTATGGTGGTGATTGGCAATCTCTGCAACTTTCCTGGAGGGTTGCCACCTGGGCCACCATGCTGGTCCAGTACACCCCTAATTTTCGTAGTCGTCGGTATAGACAGACGCTACCTGTTTTCCCGTATGACTCCTCGTGCATTTTTTGTATTGTTTCCTCTGTTTTCTTCTTGTTCAAGCAGCGTACCAAGGACCCTCCTGATGCTCTATGATAGAGTGTGCTTCAGATTGATATGAATTGTTTTAACACTTTTATTGGGATGGTATGCCCTTCGCTGGTTCTTGCGAGATCCTCGAGGTATATCTTTCGCCACTCATCTGCATCTTCGAAATCCGCATCTTCTCTCCAAGTGCTAGGTAACTTTCTTCGCTTTATTATCACTGTTCCTTCCTCCTTGACATTCAATTGAATCTTGGCCGCGAGTGTTTCTAATGCATCCGCGTGCCTGTTAGAGCTCCTCGTTGTTTGTTCAACCTTGGTCAATCCCATTTTAGTTATTAACCTTTGTGCTTCCGCTTGGTATGGTGCCAAGTGCGCCTCTTTCACTTGAAACTCGATGTTTACTTGGATGATAATTAACTTGGAATCCCCTATGACTTCTATATTTCTGAGGCCGAGTTCCTTGGATATTCTTAATCCTAGTATCAGTACTACATATTCGTCAACATTATTGCTACAATGAAAATCCAACTTGAAGGCATAAGACAATAGCTCTCTCGCGGGTGTTTCGAATACAATGCTTACTCCCCCAAATTTCTCATATGAGGACCCATCAAAGGATATGATCCAGGATTCTCCTTCTACCTCTGCTACTTACCCTAGCACATCATCGTGGGTGGACGTATCGTCGCTTCTAGGGAAAGCATCCAAAAGATCGGAAATTGCTTGCCCTCAGACGCCTCTGGTTTTTTGATACTTGAGTTCAAACTTGGATAGCTGCAGAAGCCATCTTGCGGTCCTTCCCGTCAGGATTGGCTTTGTTGCAAGATATGCGATCGGGTTTGCCGCTGTACCGATAATGGTTTCATGCATCAGAAGGTATGGCCTCAACTTTTACGCCGTATATATCAGGGCTAAGCACGCTTGTTCCGTTTTGGGGTATCGTAGCTCGGCATCCTTTAAGACTTTGCTAACGTAATAGATGGGTGATAGGTTGTCGTTCCCCCTATCTTGTGCTAAAATTGCTCCTATAGCCAGGTTTGTGAAGGCGGTAAAAAGGTAGATGGGTTCTCCCTTGAGAGGAGGTCTGAGTACCTGAGGACTGACTAAACATTGCTGGGGTTTATGGAACGCGTCCCGTTGTGTTCCCTCCACTCGAATTTTGTATTTTTCCTTAGCATTGGGAGGAACGTGGTTCGGAGTTGAGCGAGGCCTGGGATGAAACGTCGTACATATGATATTCTCCCGATGAAAGTTTGTAGTTCCTTTACATCTTTGGGAGGTGTCATCGTGGTGATAGATTTTACCTTGTCTGGGTCGACCTGTATCCCCTTGTCCGTCACCATGAAGCCGAGGAACTTGCCAGAGGTTACCCCGAAAGCACATTTTAGCGGATTCATTTTTAACATGAATCTGTGACATCTGTTGAACGCTCGTATCAAATGTTCAACATGATCTTCCCTTGCCCTTGATTTAACTACAATATGGTCAACATACACCTCTATGTTTTGGTGGAGGATATCATGGAAGATCAGTGTCATCGCCCTTTGGTAGGTGGCCCCGGCGTTCTTTATCCCGAAAGGCATGACCACATAATAAAAGTTACCATACGGCGTTTGAAACGTTGTTTTGAATTCTTCTTCAGCTGCCATTCTTATCTGATTATAACCGCTGAATCCGTCCATCAACGAGAACATCTTGTGTCCTCCTGTGGTGTCTACTAAAGAATCTATACACGACAACGGGAAATCATCATTTGGGTATGCTCGATTGAGGTATTGGTAATCCATACAACACCTAATCTTTCCATTTTTTTATGACTGGTACGACGTTGGCTAGCCACGTGCGGTGTTGTATAAGTTTTATGAATTTAGCCTCCAATATTCGCTCGACCTCTTTTTTTATTGCTAAGGAAGTTTTTTACGGAAAATCGTGACCCCTTTGTTTGACGGGTCGGAATTCGGGTGAAACACCAAGATTATGAGCGACGAGGTCACAATCCAAACCTGGCATTTCTTCGTACTTGAAAGAAAACACATGTATTCTATTAACAATCCGACCAGCGCATCTATTTCCTTTTTATTCAAGTTTCTGCTTATTTTGATGAGTCGATGTTCGTCCTTTCTTCATATATTTACTTCTTCCATTTCGTCTGTAGTCATGTCTTCTATGTCGGTTCCCCTTTTGTTTCCATTATATCCTTTTCGGTTGGATCTAACAGTGATTCGGTCTCTTTATCCAGTCTTGAGGGCGACTTTGTCCTTTCTTGATCTATAAAAACTAGAAAGCACTCGTGTTCATGCTCGGGATTCCCCTCAGTTGATTGCTATAAACGGTATACATGTCCTCCTTCTGGCCTTGAAAACCTTCGGAACTGGGAATTTTCTTACAATTTTTGTTTCTTCGAGGGGGGACTAACCGTCATACGTGACGGGTTGAATACTGATTTTACATCCTTTTCATTGGTGGTTGCTTCGTCCTTCCACTTAGGTAGCGGGGTAAGCACGGTTGCTGGCGCCTCTTCTACTTCTTTTAGGATGTCATAGAAAACAACATCCGCCATGTATGCTTCTTCCGTCCCAAAGGGGTTATTGGTTGATGCGATCCGATATTTTTTTCCTCTCATGTTCGTCTTTACGCACTAGTGATAAGTTGATGCCACGATTTCATGTCTGAGCAACCATCATCGCCCTAATAACACATGAAAAGTCGTATCATATTCCATCACATAAAACTGCGTGATGCCCTTTATTGGCTCGATCCTCACTACTAGGCTGACCACTTCTATAGCGGTTTGAGTATTCCCTCCGAGTCTTTTTACTGTGGAGTGTGCATGCGAATGGACGATCGATGCAACCTAAAATTTCCAATGTATGAAGCGTGATTAGATTTAGAGATGCGCCTCCGTCGATAAACGCCCTTTTCAATTGTTCGTGTTGATGGTTGCCGTGAGGTAAAGTGGTTGGAGATGTTCTCCTGGGTAGCAGATGTCCTCGTCTGTGAAGGTAATCGCTCCTTTCGGTATTGGGATGTAGGGTTTACCAGCGACTATCGCTGAGATTGCCTTTGCTTCCTCTTGAGTCTGGTTCTCACTGAATCCCAGTGAGTCGAAGAACTATTGTGCTAGAATCGTTTTGGCGAACTTGATGGCTACGCTCTCATTATTATCGAAACCCGGTACCTCTTCCTCTGCTTCACATGCTTCCTCCTCTGCTGGTTCCCAAGGCCTCCAAATATCCTCTAATGGGTTGTGTGATAACATCATGACCTGGTGCTGGGGAAGCGGATTTTCGTTAATTTCTTGGCCCCCCATCTCAATCTCCCCCATATTCCTCTTTTGCTGAAAGATGTCGTAAAGAGAGAAGCACTCTGAGTCGGGTGATCCACTCGGCGATAGTAATGGTAGTATCTAGCATTGATTTTGTAGACCTTATTGATATCTACAACTAAGGGTGGTAGTGTTACTTCCTGATTCGCCACCCACTGTTCGAGCAGACCGATGATTTGTTCTCGGTTGCACGGTATAGGTGGTAATCGATTTAGATATGTCCTGGGACCTTTGTTAATTCGTCCCGGGTTGTAAGGATGAAACACAAGGGGGCTCCTTGTGTCGGGGCTGACCATAGCACATCCGTTGAACGTTGGTACTGACACGGTGTTGACCGAATGCTTCCATGCGTGATCCATGTTTCCTAGGCTCAGAATATCCACGTAATCCGTTATTCTGGCTCATGCTTCCTCTATTTCTACGAATGTCTGGAACTTGAAGTTTGTAAGATTCCAATTAAACATGGGTGTCAACGACTTTATGCTTTCGGGCTTCAGGTTATCATATCAGGTGAAAGATGTGTCTGATAGAGACTTAGGGAATTCTCTTAGCACAACTTTCCTTTGGATGAGTACACATTCATTGTTGACAAAAATCGACTAAGGTGTTTGCGAGCGCCTCCATGTCCATCGTAGGTTTTGAACTTGGGAGACGTATACTCTTCCGGGTACTGATACTCGGCTACCTCGACCGAGTATGGGGTATTCATGGAATCATAACTATCATGCTTGACTATTCTGTAGTGTTCTTCCAGGTACTTGGTGATTGCCTCATGTGATGCTCATTGTGAGGACCCCTCTTCATCTATTTTTTTTCTTGTGGATGTCGTTTTTTCTTCTGCTTGTCTCATAAGCTTCTGAAGCTTCTGTTGGCGCCGACTGTGTCCTTCCATTTCGATCTGCATGTCTTGGAAAGTTTGTCTTTGTTGAGTATCCTTTCTCGGTTGCTGCTTATTATTATTATTATCCAGTGTTACTATCTTTTCCGCGTGATCCGTTTTTATGATAGGTGTGTTGACGATGTCTTGTCTTGGTGGCTCGTCATCACCACTTGCATCTTCTATTATCACCTCGTCGTTAGTCGGATGGTTGGGTGTTACACCTGGAGCGTCCTTTCCTGAGTGCATCTTGCTGGACTAGAGATGAGTCTCCCACTGTGGTTGTCAAATGTTTTAGGGTAATGATGTGATTTTATATAGTGGTAAAAAGAGGTTCGCTTCTCGAACTTGTGAAGGTAATGATTTTAGAAAATATTGGACTTAATCTAATTAAATAAAAATCAGGAAAATAAACTAGAGATGATTTTTAGAAAAATATGGGGAAAACCAGGAATCAGGAATCAGTTATTTCTAACAATTTATGTGATTTATCGAGTAATTCTTTTAAATAAATTAAGCTCAAATATTGCCAAAATAGGTTTTATGCAAACAAGTAGAGGTAAATCATAAGCATGGGACATCAGAGGTTGTCAACCCAGCATGACCCATCAAACAAAAACACCACTACTGAATGAAAACCGTTTTTCTATTTCGAAACTATGCAATTTTAACAAGTAAAGAATTATAATTAATTAATTAAAAATAGACTTACCACAATAAATTGAGAGAAAAACCTCCTCCATCATCCCAGTAGATATACTTAGCTCATGGTGAAGAAAACTTGCTCAAAAGTTGATTTCATTGCTCAAAATATTGATTACAAGGTTAAAGAATAGTGCAACAGCTGAACAGATACGTATATAAGTGTCACAGAACAGGGTTCAGCTGTTACAGAGAGCTTTAAGCAACAAAAATGTTCAAAATCTAAGGCAACGGGAGCAGAGCTGTAACAGTGGAACAGCAACAGTTAAAGATGTTGCTTAGTCGTCTTCTTCAGCGATGGTGGGTGAAGAACAGGGCCGGCGATGCACCAGCAGGTGACCGGCGGTGCCGGAACTCCACCGGAATTTCTCTGAATCGATCTCTATCGTTTTTTTTTTTTGATTTCTTCGGCTTCTCTTCGTATATATAGGGTGTAGGAACCCTCGAGAGTCTTCTAATCCCATTCAAACTCTTTAAAATCTATACAAATCCTAGTTTTAATCCTCCACAGCAAAAGAAATATTTTCCGGCCAAAACTCGGATTTGAGGTGATTCTTCCGGGATTTTTCGCTGTTTTCTCGATTGATTTGAACTTGTATTGGTCTCTACTATCTTTTGGATAACTTTAAATCCTAAAACATCCCAGAAATCCGTAACTCAGTGTATCCAGTTCTTTTCCTGTTTGGAAAAGGAAAACCCGATGAGTCAACTCGGTGACTCGGCCCGATCCAACTCGCTGGGTTGACTCGCCTGGTTGACCCGCTGGGTTGACCCGATCCAGCTCAGCCCGATCCAAGGGTGCCCCAATCCAAAGTGTGGGTGCCTTGATCCATTTTTTCCCGGGTGCCTTGAACACTTTTTGAGCCAATTTTTCCACAAATCTTTATTCTTCTAATGTACCTACAAAAGCATAAAAACACGTAATAGATACAAAATCGAATACTAACTCACTAGAAATTAAGGTGCAATTTAGACACTAAAATGTGTCTATCAGGTAAATATGAAAATGGGAGACCAATCCTAGTCACAGCAAGGACTACACCTTTCCTTCTATGGGTAGAAAGAAAAAGAAAAAGCCCATCTTTCTGTGTATTATTCCTTTTCTTTTTATAGACTTTCCTTCCTAATCATCTTTTGACATATGCCTCCCTTAATCACCTTGTTATTGCTAAATTTCCCTCTCTCCTTCTTATACCCAAATTCTCTTCTTATTCCTCTCATGTCCTCATACTTCCATGGGCATATTCCTAAATACCAGGGCTTGACCCCTAGATTCCTAAGGTGATGATGAGATTAGAACCATCTAGTAAGAATCGCTCCCCTTAACCATGGGTAGTCATTTTTCAGGTATCAACATTATTTGCTGTGAAAAACGGTAGAAAAAACCATGTGTATAGCCACCTGATTTGGAAAACACGGGAGTTTGAGTTGGTTTTGGATTGAGATGGGAGTCCTTATCGATTAAGGATGATGGATTCGGGTTTACTAAACCTCTATGTATATATATATATATAGCAAAGAGATAAAAAAAAATAAGTAGGTTGGAGAGGACGGAAAAAAATCAGAGAGAAATCTCTCTGCTCGTGGAGGAGGAAGAAGAAGATCAGAAGAACTGTACCAGACAGTCGCAAAGAACGTCACAAACTATATCTCCTTTACAGCGACCAAGAACTGTTATTCTTTTCTGAATCCTTTAGCAATGAAGAACACCAGGGAACCGTGACAATTCTTAGTATGTAACGTTTATAAACGTCTAAAATTCCCTGTGTCAATATTTTTGATTCTTTTCTTCTTCTTAAGCACTTTTGAGCCATGTTTCTATCTTTTGAGAGTGTTTTGAGCATGATGAGCAAACCTCATCACTGGGACAATAGAGGATGCCATATTTCATGAATGAATGTTAATTATTTTTGATTCTTTATGACTTTTGTATTGATTTTAAATTGATTTCTGATTTTTACTAATTACTTGCGATTGTTTTTTGATGGTGTATGCTGTGACTTAAAAGCTTTTGATGCGTCATGCTTACGATTTAAGTTAATGTCTTAGAAATCTACTTTTGGCAAAGAAACAAAGTCAATAAAAGAGCTAAAATTGTTAAGAATCATTGTATTCATCATTCAGAAGTGATTTTGGTGGAATTCTGAGTCCCAATTTCTCTAAATATTTTTATTAACTTTTACTTACTTGCTAGTTTAAATTAGAATTAGGTGTGAAATGAATCTTCACAAATCTCAGTGAACGAACTATTTTTACCACTTTTTCAAAAAGATCAATACCAGGATACAAGTTAACAGGGGTATTATCAACCTTTATTTACATCGGAAATTGAAATTTTGTCATTGGAACTACAACTACATAATCTTATCTATTAATGTGTGAATACCCTTACATTTTGGTAACTAAAAATAAAAAAATATTAGTAATCGCATCCTTATCTCACTCTAACTACCTTTCTTATTATCTTCTTCCCGTTTTATCTTCCTTCTCCTTCTCCTTCTCCATTTTTAATATATATACTGTAAAGCCCCCATTCTCATTGTTCCAAAATAATATAGCGTTTGTTCAACTATCAATTTAAAATATTTTATTTTTACAAAATTCATATAAAATTTCATCTTTATCTTTTTGTATTACTACCGATTCGATCTACCTATAGTTCAATTGATAAAAATTCAGTATTTCAGTAACACATAAACATAAACATGGGGTAATCAAGATTGTAATTTTTATCAAAATTGGCTGGTTTTTATTTTGGAGATGTAGAATTTTCATTAAGATTGAAAGCTCAAGATAACTAAAATTTACAATTCAAAATGTTTTTCTCAGTTTTCTTAGGATCATGTTATCTTACCCGTATATAGGCAGTAGTATCCCATGTTTTAAAATTTGTATCCTTATTTACACAAAGTTATGATCAAATTAATTACTTTCTTTTATAAAAAATTCTTTTCTCGCATGTTTGATTGATTGTTTAGAAAAATTAGCACTTTTTTCCTTGATATTTCTCATTAATCTTGGATTTTCAATCAAACAATATATTCCATTGATATAGGATTTTCGTTCGATAATGGAATTCATGGTGCTAGATTTGTCCATTAGCAATAAAGTGATAATGAAGAAGAAAAGGCATGAAAAACGGGTCTGAATTAAATGGAAAGAATAATTATAATATTATATTTATTATTCATTAATTAAAAAATCAAGTAATAGCTAAAAGAGTGAAACCCATGTTATAATTATTAAATTAGTTAATAAACCCAAAGGTTATTTATGGGTTTCTTCTTAATTATTGAAGTCGAATAATACTAATATCAAAGTTTGAGTATAAATATAGAGAACCAAGGTAATTAATTACTTTTTAACTAGTATTCTAGGATACAAGTTAACAAGGCCCTAATTATATTGGGTGTCTTCTACTTGTAGGAGCTTCACTTCCTTGCACATTTAGGTGTCTTTTGACTTTTAGATGATTCACGATAATTAAAAAGTAGAAAGTGAAGTTAATACTACAAACATCACACGAAAACTGACAAATAAATATATTAATTCGATACTAATTAAGTTACTTTGCACTTACCACTATCACAAACCCACACTTTGGCATAAGCATCTCACGGTCAAAGAAGAGTCAAGGGACAACATGTTTACCGCCAAGAAGCACTAGATAATCGTCTTTTAGAAATATCTAGTGATAAGAGTTTGTCCATCCCAGCATTTGTTGGTTTGTTTTCTATGTAGGTCTCCAGGAAGATGTGGGTCAGCTGCACATATGAGTCGACTGAGTCTGAAGGAAGATTATTGAATTAGGAAAGTGCAGAGCTTTTAGGCTATATGGAAAGTATCTGCATATCACCATTTCCTCCGTTCCCACCAGGTCAAAATTTGATTATAGTATCTTAGGTGAGCGTATCCTTAGTTCCATCGCAACAATCAAAGTTTGGGAGCAGACACTTTAGACGGTTTGGTGTGAGGGTCAAGTGTGCGGTCATCGGAGTGGTGTTTGCTTCTTTCATGACTTCTTCTAGACATCCCCATCTTTGTTTTGCTTTCAACAGTTTGATTTATCGCTTCATCGTTTCCACGTCCTGCAGGTATCGGTTCCACTTTATGTCATTCGATCTCTTGGTTCGGTATCATAGTGTAGATGGTGGTTTTTGTCAGGGCTAAAATGGTAAAAGATAATGTTTCTGACCTGGGTCTCAAAAATATTGAACATTATAATTCTGCAAAGAATTTTAAAACATACACTCATCCCTGTCTATCTTTGTATGTACGTAATCACATGAAAACATCACCTGGATGACCTCATCATATTATTACATATATGATCAAATTCACTAGATCAATCAACATTCATCACTGTACAAAATCATTAGAATAGCAATGGTTCTTATTACGACATTTCCAGATGTTCTATGATTTTACATTACAAATCTCAAGCTCTTAGATGGATTGCCCACTAGTATAAAGCAATTTGAGTGTCCTCTGGTGCTATATTCCACAACTGAATTCCAAAAAATTACCTTGTGTCAACATTCATTCTCAACTAACTGGTATTGACTTACTAAAATGCCTACACAACTTTGTATAGAAGTATGTATCAAGTTACATATGAATTTGCTTGACTAAAACACCACAATTGTGCTTAAATATCAAGCCAAAATTACGCTAAAGTACAAAATATAGCTTCTACTAGCTAAATTTAGCCTTTTCCACGTCAATCCTTGCTTAAGGACGCAATCAATGGCATAAATATCCTTCATCAAACATTCAAGACGCAAGCAAATGTTCCAAAGACCTAAAAGGTATTTTTACACCAAGCTCGTCAAGTGCAATTCTGCATTGTCCTGTACAAAGTCGTGAGCTGGGAGTAATTGGTGATGAATGTAGGAACAAGTTATATACCAAACTTTTCGTATGACTATCATATATAATATATTAAAAAATCACATCAATCGGATAAGCGGTCTAAGAGGTATGATTGATACGTTAAACTAAGTTGCAGCTGGAAAATTCCTAAGTTCTTCCTGTCTTTTTTTTTTGTATCGTCTTTTTGAGGCCCTAAAGGAACTCAAAAATCAAATCCTTCCTCTTTAGGAGATAGATGATGTTCTGGTTATCAAAAAATTGAGGTAGATCATCGAAAACAGACTCCGTATGAAAATTTTACAGCATTTCCATAGAAGACCCTAAATCTGAATTTTCTGACAACGAAGTTTCACGAAACTATTCGTTCTTTCACAAAAGTTTATATCATTATTTTACTCAAATGATATTTTTGTGCAATCATATAACAAATATACATTATACTTCTTACCTGAAGCTACCAATAACAAAGCTAGGGTTAGATACATTGTTAGTGCAAATAGAAGAAAAAGTCAATAGGGAAAAGGATTCTCTTGTCTAAGGGGATGATGCCTCCTTACCTTGCGTCCAAGTCCAAGGGCATGATTCCCCCTTACCTTGTCCGCCTTAAATCCCAGCTAAGCTTTTACGTCTTAGCACTTAGCAAGCTTGTTCGTCTTAGTACCTAACAAGCTTGTCCGCCTTAGTTACCTAACAGGCTTGTCTGCCTTAGTTACCTAACAAAGGTTGTCCGCCTTAGCTGCCACAAAGCTTGTTCTTCATATCTAGCCACTGAGCCTACTTATTCTACAAAGTTTTTCCGTCTTAGGTTACGAAGCTTATCCATTTTAGTCTATAGAGCTTATCCTTTTTAGGCTACAAGGCTTGTCCGCCTTAGCAGCCACAAAGCTTGTCCGCCTTAGCTAGCCACTGAGCTTAACCTTCTTAGTTAGCCATTGAGCCTACTTAGGCTACAAATCTTGTCCTTCTTAGGTTACGAAGCTTGTTCGTCTTAGGATACAAAGCTTATCCGCCTTAGCAACCACAAAGCTTGTCCGCCTTAGCTAGACACTGAGTTTGTCCGCCTTAGTTTAGCCATTAAGCTTGTTCGTCTTAGCTTAGATCCTAAGCTTGTCCGTCCAAGCTAACAAAGCTTGTCCTCGTTAGCTCCATGTACAAAG
The DNA here is from genome assembly GCA_023531435.1 of Papaver californicum. Lineage (NCBI taxonomy): Eukaryota > Viridiplantae > Streptophyta > Magnoliopsida > Ranunculales > Papaveraceae > Papaver > Papaver californicum. The sequence goes on along the minus strand of JAJJMC010003761.1, from coordinate 3,700,724 downwards.
CTTGTTTGTCCAAGCTAACAGTGCTTGTCCATCCTACCTATCAATGCTTGTCCGTCCTACCAAGCCCTAGCTTGTCTATCCAAGTTTCTAAACCCTAACTTGTCCATCCAAGTCTTCTTTATTGCTTGTCCGACCAAACCCATTATCTCTCACCTTGTCTATCAAGGCCATAACGGCCTCATACACATATATTTGCATGTGTTGCCTCACATATATATTCTTGTACTCAGCATGCTACATATATGCTTATACTCAGCATACTACACTTATTTTTCCACAAAACACGTCAATGCTAATTGACTTATTTGAACTTATATTGTTCCCCATAAATACAATAAAACAAAATAAAGTACATATTTTATTTTGAGTTTTATATTTCTTTACGATAGGTCTTGCTAGACTCATCAGGTTAGTCAAGCAGGACAAACCTTTATTCAAAAGACTAACTAAGCAAGTCTCATCCGAGTTCACATTAGTAGTGCTTAATACTACAAATTACACGAGACGTCAAAGATGTCATAAATGGGGGGATATTCACTAGGATATTGGTCTGGCGGTCTATGGCATGTGGTGCAGCAGTGCACCCACTAAAGAGAAAATCTCTGGAAAGTTCGATTAGCAGTTGAGTAGGGGAGTGGTGGGATGAACAACTGTCCATTCATAATTAAACGAAATGGAAACAGTTACTAACACTTTCTCCACCATCTCCACTTCACCATTACTCCACTATCGACACTTTTTTCATGAGATGAGGTCAGGTGAACGGTTACAATAGCTATTATAAATAGATTACTCAATCTATTGAACACATGAAAGAATAACACAAGTCGAACAACTCGATCATTCATACACAAAAAGTTGTTCATATCTATTTACACCTGTCACATCCTAAAGAGTCTGATACTCTAACCTCAATTTTTCTCTCGTTTCCCTCCCTAAGACCAACCCTTCTCTTTCTCCTTTGTGACTGAAGCAAGGCTGGAACGACCATTGCTTGGTTTTGAACAGGATTGTACAAATTTATCTCTCGAATCTAAAAAAAAGTATTATCACAGTATAAATGTTTATAAAGATTAGACAAATTATCACCTGCTCACTCCATTTTTCCTAAATTAGCCTTCAAATTCGTTTTCCCCACAAACACATAGTAATATGAATTTTCTGGCACGTAGTCTAGATTTCTCTCGCGTGCCAATGGCTCCTTTCATGTTCTCCGGTCGGGATATCCGTTTGGGTGGCCAGCACCCTCCTCCAGTCTTTGTTTGCCGCATAGGCTTTGGAATTGACCTCCTCCATTGCAGCCTGCAATATAGATCCTTCTACTTCGTAAATCAACTTATATATATATTGTACGTTCTCTTATAAGAGAAGAGCGACGACATTTGCATAGATCTTCTGGCTTCTACTTATTTCATTTAAGTCATATGCCAGCTAGACTGATTGGTTCAATCCATTATGTGGTGTTCCATATGCTAGACCTTCTACCCCTTGTGTGCCTTTATTCATGGTATGAATTTGTGGTGACATCGGGTCCTACAACTGCTTTGGTCACTCGGGATCATCACGCAATACTTCTGATCTTGTGGTAGTTCAGCAATTCCCACTGGTGTTATTTGTAAGCGCAAAAGTGTTATATCTGTCCTCATCCTTGTCACTAGCATTCTATATGGGGGATTATGGTCCATATGATTCTGCAATGGTTTCTTGTTGCCTCTAGGCTTCTATTGATGCTACAGCTGCGATTGTTGTTGTTGTTTTGATATCTTTTGCTTCTTTCGCTGCTGCATCTATCTCGGAAGCTCCAGTTGGTACGCTGCTGTGTTTTGTTGCGTCTTTTCCTTTTGTTGCGGAGTTGGTCTTTTCCAACTGACTGCGGGTCATCACCCTTAATGAAAATGGTACTTCTTTTCACTTTGACTTTGCACTATGGTATTTGGTTTAGGCGATGGTACTTCCAGGTGCGTCCTTTGACTTTCCTATAATTTTCAATCAAAGGAAAGTAGTCGGACACAGAAGTGAAATAATGTTTAATATGAAGGGCTTAAAAGACGTAATATGATCTGGGGCCTGCTAAATACTATAAAATACGACCTTATCCAGATCCGGTTAGATCTGTGTCAGGGTGTGTATGTTTCTTTTAAACAATGCTTACTTGGATATTTAATTTTAAAAAACAAGCATATATAATGAAAGATAGATGAGAAATAAAAAACACAACAATGTAATACCAGGTATTTTAATTTATCGTTTCGGGTCGGGTGATTCCCGACTTAGCTAACCTTATTGTTTAGGTTGTTGTTTCCTTCGCCTTAGTCTAGGTGGGTTGCTCGAACTAGGAAAGCTACAAGTTTTTGGTGGAAATATAGTCACTTATATAAATTTTAATAAGTAAATACAATTAAGAGAAAATGAAAAGATAATTAAAATAAATAAAATAAATAATAATAGGTGTATTGATTATCATTATTAGTAGTAGTAGTATTAAAGATTTGAAAACCAAAAGCTTGGTTATGGAGAATGAGAAGTAGAAGAAATTAAGGTGTTTATAGAAGAAGGATATGGAGAATCAAGAGGATTTTATAGCTAATAAAAGGTAGAATGCTAGATCCCTTTTTCTTTGGGTGATTTGGTTGTATTTGATATTTTATTTTATTTTCGTATAATTTTGTATTGTTAGGTTTCTGTAATTTATTTGTATAAATATTAGGTATCACCCCGGCCAAGGCCGGGACTCAACCTAATAGTGGTTCTCGGTATTTAAGGACATTGACAATTATCATTCTATTATGCATTCTACATATTCATTTTTTTTAAACTTATTATTATGTTACATAATATAATTATTTGTTAGTATCTAGTTGGACTTATACTCAACACTCCTTCAAACTGTATTTAACATCGGAAATATAATGCAGGTGTACTGAGATTGGTTGGTCACCAATCATCTTTCTTGACTGATGACATATTTTTCAACTGAAAGCCCAATGCAAGCAAGTTGTTTTCTGTTACATAGGATGCTAATAGGGCTAAGTGGTTGAATTGATAAAGTATAATACCTTTATAGACCATATAAAGGAACTATTTAAACCAAGAACAATGTAAAAATGTTAATTAATCAAAGACCTAGATATGAACTTTCTACAGTTAGTTATAAGAACTTCAAATTCCCAACTTAGTTGATTTTGATGTTTCCCAAATAAGTAGAGTTAATATTTATTTCTTCCTTTTTTTTCGAGATGCCATTTTAGTTCTATGTGCTACTGGTTGTGTTTCCTGTTGTGTCTTAGCTGCAATTGGTGGTTCTAGAACAACAGTTGGGGGGCGACTTTCTGCATCTGTTTCGATTATGTTCCCGTTCCAATTATTTGTTCCCTTAACAACATATTGTAAATTTGTTAAATTACTATGTGCTTCAGTGTCAGCCTCACTTTCTTCACCACCATCACCAAATATTCATATGTTTCAATTATCTCAGCAAGAGCCTCAAGATAGGCTACATATTCAGCGCCAGAATTTGATGGATGTCTTGCATGAACACTGGCGTTATGATGATACGTACTCCGTTCAGTTAGAAATTGTTTGTCTTATTTCGTTAGTCACCATAACACAATTCACAAACCTCACCATTTTTTCCTGCAAGCTGCCAGTAGAACACAAAAAAGAAAGTTAAAGATCTATGATTGCAATATAAAAATTCCTAAGATTAAAACCCACAGAGCAGACAAATACATCAACAGAAATGTAGAGCATGTCACATTAGTTCCATAATTCCTACATTCCTAAGACTACATAAGACTTCTGCAAGTGAATTTGAATCAGTGCAACTAATACAATTGATTCAACTATATCTATTTTTAAATTCTATTATTATTTTATATTGAATTGATTTTAGGTTTTAAATTATATTTTACTTAATTAAAATTGAAATCAAAAAATCCAACAACAATAAATATTGTATCAATTTTATGCTAAATATATATATATTATTTTTAGGTTCAGTATCTTAAGATAAACAAATAGGTTTTCAAGATCAATTTGTTGCTCAAATAAAACTTATATTTCTGCGAAGCATAAAAAAAACCATCTACTGTCTTTGGCAATTACAGTCCTATTGCTATTAGTACTGGCTCTAACATTAAGAATAGAAAATCCAAAATTCACAATGTCCAAATTACATAGGTTACTAATGCAAGATTTAGCCTATATTTTGATTTCATATCACTCCATCGATGTATAAACCAATAAACTTCATCAACTATTGAACCCACATTAGTTGACTATTGTGAACCCCCATTAAACTCCCTTCACCCTAACTACATTTGCACCTCCTAACATGTGCACAATATTGTTTGATGGGATATGTTTCCTGTCATGTGTTACCTATGATCAGTGATTACATAATAAGTTATGCATCCTCGCATACTTTACATTTGATCCTTACAATTGGTATGATTCCATATTATAAAATATCATGTTAGGTGTGATTAAACTCAGAAAAATAACCAAGGCTAACTAAGTTAAATGTAGGAGTTGAGGTCTATCATTTCAGAATTACTAATTTGGAAGTTAATCTAATGATAAATGGAGCACATCGGTAGGAAAAAAGGCTTTATGATATAAGTTATTCTACAAATCTAAACCGTTAGCGATACACACAAATAAAGTTTATAACATGAAAAACGAAATCAAAGCAACCAAATGCAGAAGACTCACTAAAATTAAACAATTAACTGAAGGTTTATGTTATTTTACTCACAAAGATGGTTAGGAATCTATTCACACGAATCTAAGATTACCCTGCAAGCTGCCAGTAGAACATAAAAAAGAAAATTAAAGATCTATGATTGCAAATTTGAAATTCCTAAGATAAAAACCAACAAAGTAGAAAAATGCATCAACATAGATGGAGAACAGGATCGACCGTTGTAAAACTCCTATAAAATTAAACAATAAATACCAAAACTCAAACTTATTCCATGATGATTAACGTCAAAGTTTCAGGCTAAAATTTTAAAAATTAGAATGTGATTTTAATTTTCACTATATTGTTCAAGTTCAACCATAGGTTGGCTAGTCACCTCAAGAATCATTCAAGCTATTGTGCGGTAAGAAAGCTGATCCAAATTTTGCATTAAATTTTTTTAGATTTTATTTTGTGTTTTAAATTTTATTGAACTTAATTAAAATTGAAATCAAGAAATTCATGTAACAATTATATAGTCTATTTTGCATTCTGCGTACTAACTTTACTCATTAACCTGCGATATATCCAGACTGATTGGTACTCTAGTTGTTGTGGTCGTAGCCAATCTTACCGAGCATGTTACATAGTAAAAATATATGTAGGTGAATTACTAAATGTTTCCATTATCTCATGGCATGGTTGGTTAGAATAAAATCGCTAACCCCGAAACTCGCTAATAAATGTTCCAGTAATTATAACAATTATTGGGACATTTGTGTGATTATCTACAACTATTAATTTGCACCATTCGCCTCACAAAGTTACCTTCATATTAACTCCCCTGTCACATCAAAGTAAGAATAATCACCCATTTATTAATATTCTGGTTAGACAATATTTTTAATTCGATTATTACTTACTTTGCATTTTCTATTGATATCTCCCTCTTTGACACTTCATAGGACTTTTTTTACTATTGAATGCTACTATAGCAACCTGCAAGAAATAAAAACAAACGAAAAGTGCATCCCAACTACTCATGTGTGTTAATGTTGTTATAAACTACTCCGAGAAATATAAATTTTGGAGAGACATAATCGTATTTTTTCTTTCAGACGACAAATACGACATAGATCTATGAAGGTGAAGATGCCATCCAAAAATGATATATATTTTTTGTTCTTGTCGCAGAAGAAACACGTTAAAATGATGTGGATTTATAACAATAAAGATAGTAGGCTTTTACTTTCAAAAATAATAACGAATGTCGCTGTTCTTTGCTAACATTCCACGCTGACTCGGAAATTTTCTATTGAATGATATTTCTTCGTTGTGATGGTAAAAATGCATATTCCATACTTCTTGCATAAGATCTATAAACATGTGATATCCTCTTTTCGGTATTAATAAATTTCTAAATCAAACAACAGTTCTAAAGACTCAATATAGTTGAAAATGGCATACGATAAGAAAATATTATATCATATGAGCGATAATTTAATCCGATAAAAAAATTAATCTCTAGATAAAATTAACTAATCAGGATGTACTACGTAGTCTGTTAAGAAAAAGTAACATTTACAGTTCTACAACAAAACTTCGGGGTAGATAATATTCGTTGTTGAAAGACCTGCAGTTTCTTCTGCCAGCAACATAATTATCTTTCCAACAGAAGTACACCTTGATAGTTCTATATAAATTTTCCCATGGATAAATAAAGGAGTGCATACATCTTTGCAAGCATACGCCGCAAGGACGGGAAACTGGCGTCATGGAATAAATACATTTTTTCGGCTTTGTCACTGGTTAGAACTTTGGCTTCGATTACATGTCGTCCATATTTAGTAACCAATAGCCTTGTATGGTTGCAGAGACCTTCTCTAGGTGCAAGATTCCACAATACCATAATTGGACAACCAACTTTGATGTCAATCTTAAATTAAGGCATTCCGGGTGGATTTAAATAATGCCAAAATTTATTGGAATGATATGGATTATTGTCAGCTTCATCTGCATTATTATTTGCAGCAAGGTATGTATACGTTTTTAGGAAAACAATTCAATGCTTTTTCTTTTCCCTGGGTGCAACAATTGTTACTTTGCTCTTCTTCATCTAATCAGAGAATAAGCCAAACGAAGAAGAAAAAAGGAAGTCAAGATCATCGGAAGCAGGATAAATGATAACAATGCACGCCTCCAATTTGTTCTTCAATTAAATATATGGTTGCATGATAGGGCAATCAGAAGATAATCAACCATCTTTGCATGTTTGATCTTTGAAAAGATAAAGTTTCATCCCTACATTGCTTTATCTACCAATTATACATGATTCCAATATCAATTAAGGTGGAATTTAGCATAACAATAACATAGCTAATACTACAAATGAATTCCATGAATAAACCAATTATTATTACCTTATTAACATAAATGAAGATAAGATGTGTTGTAGATAACCTAAAACCAAGGCTTAACACCATAGTAATTCAAAAGGTAAATAAATGATACAATATCAGTGATATAAATAGGCCCAGAAGAAATTTAACATTGAACTCAAAAAGAAAAAACGAAAGGACTCTAGAATTTTGAGAACAGAAACCTGACCATGTCTGCATCTAGTGTCTTATATTATCGTGTGAATATTTAGAAACAAAATAACCAAGGATACCACTTAAAATCATGACCACGGGTAGTGTAAAAACCCACTATTCATCATACAATATGGATTTATGCTTATGCATATGCTTGTGCTTATGTTAAAGTATGTTATGATCTTATAATCAATTATAAACTATCTAATATATCCATTCATATCTCATTTTATTGTTGTCGTTATTATTACTACTTTTTCGTCTCTTTATATAAATTATTACGACATACCTTACGTTGGCCTAATTTTGTCCATAACTGAGATGCTTGTGGTTAAGATACAATGATTATACCTTATTTGTACGAAACCCATACATCTTATTGCATACACTTCCAGGCATCAAGAAGTTGGTATATGATCATGCAACTCATGAATAACTTCCTTACGGTTTATCTAGATTCTCCCAATATATCTATTATTCCGGTCAAACTATCACCAATGGGATTAGAGGTATCTTACCATTTTGCTTATGACATCTAAGATCAATTTGTGGGTTATAAATTTATGAGCTTCCTCAAATGTTGCAACCCTGAAAACGTCTTTATGTTGCCATAATATTGAGTTTTTACTCTTCAGATACATGTACATAAACTGGGAAACTAAGGAAAATATAGAATAACCCAACACTTTGAACAACTACATATACAAACAACATTATAAGAATTGCATGTTTAATTTTAAATTGTCCATTAAAATGTTCAACAAAGTTCACCTTATTATATTGGTATAAACCAGCGCCTTGAACAACAACAATATAAGGACTGCATGATTTAAACTGTCCATTAAAATGGTCGAAAAAGTTCATCTCGATCGTTATATTGGTATTGTGTGCACAACACCAGATAATTTGAGATAAATATTGTTACAACAATTACCAAATGATACTCAAAATAATAACATCCGGCTATAATAGAAACTCCAAGTTTCTCACTTAATGATATCACTATGAAGATAAACATATGATGTGAAAAAACATTTGGCGATAAGATATGAAACTTACATTTTGAGTACACTCAAGGATGTTGCGTGCCGACTCTCCGGGTTTCATTCCAATGGGAGTACCATCACCAGTTATGTCAGTTGGCTTGTTTTTAGCATGATCTGTGGCGTATGTGATAAATGATTTTCAGAAAATTAGTTTGTATCCACATATATCCATCTGCAATATTTCAAATCAAATAAATTCTTAATAAGTTGGACTAATACAGTGATTTAACGATATTAACTTAATATAATAAAGGAAGGAAGTAGTTATTAACCATGAGATCCATTCTTTTAGGAACTTGGGAAGGAAAATATACTATAAAAATTCGTCGCACTTAAGAAAGCAATGGATAACCCGTAATGATTGAAGTTTAATTATGCATCAATGCACTTAAAAAATATTGTAAAGAAAACTAAATGTGTGATATAAAGATCATATCTAACTTTTGCTAGAGTAACCCATGCAACCATACTTGACAATCGTAAGGGTGCCACTGTTGATCCTTAAGAGTAGCAGATTATACAATTGTCTTTAACAACTTGTTGTATGATTTTTTTTTCCATCATAAATCTTTTGGGTTACAATCTTAGAAATTTCTGAAAATCTACTGCCCATGTCTTCTAGCAATGAAAATCCATCACAATATTACAGCCTTCATAACACCATAATGCTTTATATTGCATAACTGAATGATATACATAGCTGAAAAAATAAAGCAGAAAAAACCAAAAGTATGACATCATAAAATTCTACATACTAAAAAGTTTAACGAAGATGAAACAATTAGAGTTACCTTTATCAAGATAAAGACCCCAAACAAACACCTCCAATTATATGAAAACGATAAGAACTATGAAAATTCAAACAGTTTTGTTCTGTAACACTATCCCTAAAATATTAAAATAGGATTTGGAAGAAAGAGATGAGTTTATTTCTCAAATGATGAACTTGAAACAATGAGTTTAATCTTAGCATTAAGGGTTTCGATCTCTTACTTGATCTAGATCTTTTTTTTTTTTGAAGTTGAAAAACACTATGTTTTTTTAGAATAATGGAGCTTTGTTAATGGCAAAAAATGAATCCATATTTCTGTTATCTGGATAAATTGAGACGCAAAGACCAATTAATCTATCAGGACTCACAGCTATTGTAGGTAGCTTCTTCCTACAGCTCATGCATAAGAAAAAGTTATGTAAAATAATTTAATTAATATTAAAGTATTTACTATGCAAACGACAAATATATACACAACTGAGCTGAATGAGAATAAGTTTAAGAATAGAACCTCCCAGTATATTATACTCGGTATTAACAACAGAGTGCGGCAAACAATGATACTTGAACCAAGAAAAGGAGACCACCGATGATTATTCGAACAAACAATTATAATCGTCGACAGATCTACAATATTCACACCTCCTAATTAACTCTTAGTCTCTTTAAATAGTCCTTATAACTGGTTCAAATAACACTGGTCCGGAATCCTTATTGAGTCCAACATAATAATATAAAACTATTTTTTTATCAAAATTATGTAGCTAGATACATATAATAGGTTCTTTCTAGCTAGGCATATTCAACTTCGTAGGTGAAATGATTTGAAGCATGATTTTATATATAGCAGGATGGTAAAACTTAATAGTTTCAAAATTACACAATGAAGAGGTCGCAAATCCAACAAAGGGAAGTATACAAATACCTGGAATATATTCCATCATCCCCGGTAACTCTCATTAGTTTATGATCTTGTTTCTATTTTTCAGACACACTGACCCAATGACAAAAGCCTCCTCTCCCTTTTCCTGTTATTATCCAAGTGTTCAAGAAAATCAATACATTCTGTGAAACCCCTTTGATCAACATATCTAAAATCACCTATACTGCACAACAAAAGAATTTGAAAAGGCTAGCGCAAAAAAGTTATTGTATAAACGAATAAAAATTTCTAAAAATGCTAAACACATTAAATAAATAGGAGATAGTTGTCATTGATCTTTGATTCTTAAAATGAACCAACAATGGTTCAAAGTCATAAAACCAATTCCTTTATGATTTAGTTAATCACAATAGGAATTAACATGACACATACCTGAAACATTAAGTAGAACGATAACACCACCAGGAACCAACTTGGAATTTTGAATCAAGTATTACAGATCTACCACACTAATTTTCCAAATTCTCAAACACATTGAACGTAATCAGATGGAAATAGTAGTCCTACACTTTGTGGAATTTCTCTTTGTGGATTGCGTTGGGGGAAATCTACCAAAGCTAGGCAGATAGATAGACTAATTTCCCGCTGCTAAGGCAGAGCAAGAAACAAAATGAAATTCTTTAACCAGCGCCTCGGCGGGTACTAAGAGTCCTCTCACTACCAACCAGCAGACATCATCTGGCTGGGTCTTGCCGGTATCAACAACGGGAAAAAAGAAGCAAATGGAAACATCAACTCACTATGTCTCTTGGCCCAGACAACGTCCTAGGCGTCAAGCTTGTCAGGGAGACGCCTTCGGTAGGAGATTGCGGATCGGTCAGGTGTCTTGTTCTTGATCCGGACTAACACTCGACTTATGAGTGAAAAGCTGGAGGTAGTCGAATCCGTTTCATTTGGATATTGATTGGTCTTGGTTTGACATGGTTTACGTGTTACTGGTTCTTAGAAGAATTCATCTTTCTATTAGCTAAACCCTTTCTTACCCTATGTTTGCGTGATTTTTTTGAGATGTTTTTTAATCTTTCATTTTTTTGTTGTTAATAAATCGCACTAAACTACAAACTTTTCAGCGTTGAGTTGATTAAGAAAAAAATATTATATTAGATAATATATATATTGCAGGAACCATCCGGGAGAATGGTGATAAAGTGGTTGAAAGGTCCATTTGTTCATAATTTGCTCTTACGAAACATACAGTGTTTTAGTTACAACTATATGAGTCTCATATAGAGGTGCCACTTTCACCTCAAAACGTAGTCTACTTTTCAAAACCATTTCTACTGGAGATGGATATAGCAGTTAAAAGTAATGCCTCTGTGGGTCTTCAATAAATTCAATATCCAAAGCTATGAAATCAATAACTTGTTATTCAATTCTAAAAAAAACATGGGCTATTTAACCGTTGGTACCCAGCAAATGACCAACACCTAGAAATATTACCCAATATTCAAAAAATTAAGGAATGTTACCTGAACGTCAGTTGATTATCAAAGTTAGACTTTGACCAAACAATTTTTATTTTTCTATTTCTTAATTATTTTATTATTAATAGTTAAAAAATAAGTTAAGTCTCACTATATAAAATAAAAAATAATTATAAAATAAAAATATTTATAAACTATTTTTTATTAATATTATTTACCATTTATAAAAAATAATTTATTATAGGTAAATCTTCTAACTATTAACTATTAAAAAAATAAGTTAAGTCTAATTTTTTTTTTTTATATTTTATAGTAAAAATAATTATAAATTAATTTTTATTAGCAGTAAAAGACTATTATAATTTATTTTTATAATAGTTAAGTCTGTTAGCTATTAACTATTTAAAAAAAGTTATGTATAACTTTTTTATAATAAAAATAATCTTTTGTTAGATAGTAAAAGACTATTATAAAAAAATAATTATAATATTTAAGTATTTTGACTATTAACTATTGAAATAAAAATTAAGACTAATTTTTTTAATTTTTTATTTTATAATAAAAATAAGTATAAATTATTTTTTATTAACAGTACAAGGCTATTATAAAAAATAATTTATAATAGTTAAGTCTTTTAACTATTAATAACTAAATAATTAAGAAATAAAAAACAAAAAAATGTTTAGTCAAAGTCTGACTTTGACATTCAACTGACGGTCCAGGTAACATCCCTTAATTTTTTGAATATTGGATACCATTCCTAGATATTGGTTATTTGTCGGGTACCAACGGTTAAATATCCCAAACAACATTTTAAAGTTCTTTAAAAAGAAACCTTTAAATCGGGACCTCGTTAAAAAGAAACCTCTAAATCGGCACTTTCCGATATGAGTTTGGCTAGAGATACCATCTTTTGTAGACTTTTTAGGAACTTAAGTAGTAACCAATCTCTCTTCTCCATTTTCTTGAAACATAACATCGGTTATTTTGAACATGGATTTACCACTTTCTCTAACACTACTAAGAAACATATCCTAACTCATCTACCATAGAAGAGTACGTCAAATTTTTTTGAAAACGACAAATGCAAGCCAAAGCATACACAATAGAAAAATCTATTGAAGATGGTCAAGCAGTTAATGTCTTTTGACGCATCCAAAAACCTGGTGAACCACACGATAATGTGAATAATATAAACTTGAGTTATTGCATACCTTGTCAAGAATATAAATGACGAAATAACAAAAAAAATTGGATCCACTAAAAATTACCCTTAAAAGTGAATGAATATGTCTTTCATCCGTCTATGATTTCAATCTTATTTCTTTGGGCATTCCACTATTCTTGCATACAATAGTTGTATTCTTTCTCGAGTCCAGATTTTTTCTATGCCGCAACTGTATTTTTGTTTTGGACGTTATTTTGAATTGACGTAGCCATGTGTTTCAGTTTTGATTTTAACTTATACAGATTTTCTTAGACTGATGTCATGTAGTTGTGAATTTCCTATTCGGACCCATCTCCTGAGAAAAGACCGATGCGTGCTTGTTGTTCATACACCACTTCTATAACCACATCTCCAAAAAATGCAATCACATCCTTTTCGATTTCCCTTCATGTTTAATCGCGGTTGTCTTCCTCAATGAACTTTTCATTCTTCAAATAAACCTCAAGCATCTTATTATCATGTTGCAGTAAGATGCCAATGCTGATCGTCATACTTAACCTGATCAAAATCATGCAACATCACAACTGAAAGTATGTAATACCATTCAAACCTCTTTTTTTTAATATATATTATTTAAATTTTTCTAGCTCAATACTCTTGTTTTTCTTCTTAATCTTCCATACACTTTTTCATTTTGAATTCATGTTTAAACAATTCTATTTTAGATTCAAATGACTCAAAAGGTTTAAATCATCCCCAACTATTGATGTTGTTTTGTTTCTCTAGATCCTGCAAGAAGTTCTCCAGTTCACAAACATATTTCACAAAGAATATATACCTCTTCTATTGTTGTTGTTTTTTTAAATAAAAAATTATCCCCCCATCCCGATGCTGGCGAGTTTTGAATTCATGTCGTTGGTATCATCATGCAACAACTTTACAATTGTACTCCAATCATCACTCAACAACTTTACCATTGTACTACTGCAGTGACACCTACATACCTCTTGTATTGCCATTACACGACTAAGTAAGTTTTCCAGGTCCTCCAAATCCAGTTCGTATACCAATATTTTGGCCTCCTCTAACTTGGTTGATCTTTTCTTGGCCTTCTCTAACTTTGTTGGTCTTTTTTGGCCTTCGCTAGCTCGACTCTCACCCCTTTCCCCTCAAGTTCATATTCTTGATATATATTTTATTTTTATTTTTTTGTAAACTATAAAATATGATTCTTAGTTTATTTTATGTGTTGCAGTTTATGTTCTTTGACTCTAAACCACCTATTTAAATATCTAAAAGAGATGAAAACAAAATGTATATTTTTCCAAATCTTTTTATGCTTTCCAAGTCAATGAAATTTGTTATTTCTTAGTATGGACATGTTGAAGTGCAGAAGTAAACCCTAGTGTAATAGGTTTCTCTTTTAATTACCATTGTCGCCTAAGTCATATTGCACTATCCTTTCTATTAAGTCTCTATTGGAGAATGTCATCGACATATACACAAATCCTTTATATGTTTATCACTCTTCTATCTTTTTTCCATGTTAATATCTCATCTTCAGTTTTTGTCTTCTCCAAATATGTGATCGAAACCCTAATAGCTTCATCAATTCCTTCATAGTCTTTCTTTCTCAACTACATGATCGGGGCACCAACTTTTACCCGGATTCCATGGATTGGTAATCCTGGTTATCTAGATGTTTTAGAATTTGTTGAGAGTTATGAAACTTTATGTTGATGTATTTCGTGTACAGTCGTTATTGTTTGAATCCACACTTAAACATAGGTGTCTGTATCTTTGTATAAGTGATATCAGATGTGACTTAATCTTATATTCATTTTCAGTTGTTTATGTTGCAATTATCTTTTCTTTCAGATATTTTGGATTGAACATGTAATGTCGACGATTGTATCTAGGAATTCTTTTTCATATTTAACTGCGAGTCGGTTTTATTTATATTAACATTTACTTTCCCAAAATCCTTATTTATATACTTGAAAAGGTGTCGTAATGCCATGTTTATTGTGTACAGAACGAAATATAGGTTGCAAAAATATGAGATCGATTCTAGTGCAACACTGATCATGACCTTTATAGATATACTTATGTATGTATTTAACAACCCTTACACCTCCACAGATCTCAACACTGATGTGGAAATTGAACATCTTGGACTAATATGGGTTGTAAAAAACAACACATGTATTGTTTGCTATGTATCCCTTGCGGATGATCACCCCCTTCCTTCATCGTGTCGGCGATATATTAGGTACACCTTCATCCATGGTTGTACTATCAACGTGTTTCTTTGGGTATCATCTGTTGCACTTTCCATTTCTGATGCATACCAAATTCGAACCACATGGATCGTTGATGGAGGGAGATTTATGAAAAATAAATCTATTATTTTATTATTATTATTTATATTTTATTAATATGATTTTTAGTAGAAAAATAACTAATTTTCGGATTTATTATTTAGGGTAATTTTAGAAGAGTCGAGAAGTTTATTTTAAGAGTTTTAATAAGTTAAGAAAATTTCCTAAAGGTAGTAGATACCTTGGGACACAAGTTTATAGGTTTTTGATAAGTTTATGGTTTGTTTAGTAGGACTTATCTATATAAGGAGCTCCAAAAACAAAAATTAGGGGAGTTTTTGATTAATTAAAATTATTTTATTTTTATTAAACTTGTTGAGTTTAATGACATTTAACTTGTTGAGTTTATTGATTTTGATTTCTATTCATAGTTGGGTTTACCCCGAAGTCTGAATACTAATCTCATATTTATAGTCGTTATTCGTAGTGAATTAATGAAGTCTAGATAACCCCGTAGATTTTAGGATATCTCTTTGCAGATCAAGTAATTTCTATCGATTTCTACCTATTCTATCGGTTAATTTTCAATAATTCTATTCCGCTGCGATTATTATCATTTTTATACGCTTCCGATCTACATCAGTTGGTACCAGAGCAAAGTTTGATTCTAGGGTTAATAAGATATTACTAAGACGAGTATTCAGGGTTAATAAATTGTGACCAAGACGAGATCCGAGAAGATGTGAATATCTGACCAAATCAAAGAAGTAGATTCTGGAATTTATTGTCGAGAGATATACAACTCCGATCTTTGATAAATATCCCGATGATGAGGAGGATTTGAAATTTTCTTCTCAAAAAGGCGAAGAACATCTTGTTTCTAACAAAAAAAAAACAGTCCCACGAAGTTTCACATGATTTAATGGAGTTTCATGGTGAGTCATCTAATCCTGATAAACTTATTGATTTAGAAATTCTTAATATTGATGAGTTGTCTTTGCCCGAGAGTAAGCTAGTTGTTGATTATTGTGATACACAAATGATCTCTCATATCTACCCTAACAGGAGAGAATTTGTCGAATCAACTTATGAAGATCCTTTTGGGCTTCCATCATACTCATGCTTCTATACGGTGTATAAATTATTTTTTTACAACATCAATTCATGTGTATGAAGATTGTCATCAACGAGTTACACATGCAGAACATGGTACCGGCAAGATTCGATGACGAATCTTCTCCAACACCGGCAGAATGATGGAGGGAGATTTATGGAAAATAAATCTATTATTTTATTATTATTATTTATATTTTATTAATGTTATTTTTAGTAGAAAAATAACTAATTTTCGGATTTATTATTTAGGGTAATTTTAGAAGAGTCTAGATGTTTATTTTAAGAGTTTTAATAAGTTAGGAAAGTTGTCTAAAGGTAGTAGATACCTTGGGAAACAAGTTTATAGGTTTTTGATAAGTTTATGGTTTGTTTAGTAGGAGTTATCTATATAAGGAACTCCAAAAACGAAAATTATGAAAGTTTTTGATTAATAAAAATTATTTTATTCTCATTAAACTTGTTGATTTTATTGATTTTGATTTCTATTCATAGTTGGGTTTACCCCGAAGTCTGAGTATTAATCTCATATTTATAGTCGTTATTTGCAGTGAATTAACGAAGTATAGATAACCCCGTAGATTTTAGGATATCTATCGATTTCTACCCATTCTACCGGTTACTTTTCAATAATTATATTCCGTTGAGATTAATATCATTTTTATACGCTTCCGATCTGCATCAATCGTGTAACATACATTTTCATACAATCTCAAGTAGAGTCGAGTCAATTTTTTGTCCGGAAATTCGGTACAAATAATTTTCTCAATCTATTCTAATGTTCTAATTTTTCAGGACCATCCAAGAAAAAAAAAAGTGTATATGCGGCAAACCACACTTTTGAAATTTCAATCGTAACACATGTGTTACCGCTTTACCAAACATAATTCCATTCTTGATTTATTTCATCAATTGAATTATTCAGTTTTCTCTCTTCAATACGAAACTTGGGCTATCAGATTGGGAAGATTCAAAGCATAATAATATAGTATAAGCTCGTCTTTAATTTCCGACCAACTCGGATTTACAGTCATTGTCAAGAAGATATATGGGTGATGATTAAAACGTATAATGTCTATTGAATCTTGATAACTATCGAACATACGCCTAGGACTACCAATGACTTTCACATTTTTATCCCTGGGACTGACATTACTCAGAATCTCATGTGCGGGAAAATACTTACGCATAACACGTTATATTGTGAGAGAGTATTCTGAATTGTCCCAAGAAAATCTTGGTCCAATTAAGGATTTTGTTTTTCCCGAACACTAAGGGCATGATTAGTATCGTATATATAAAGCTGGGAATAAAATGGTTCCCTTCCTTTATCGGGTACTAATGTTCCACTCATTTGTTGAAGTCTTATGTATTTAAAAGCACTTTGGACCCTTGCCTTTTAGAGCTCTTTTATTGTGACTGCAACCAATAATGGTAATTGAATTTGGATCATTAATTATACTCTCGAATGTGGATACGGATCAATCTTGACAGGGCATCATCACCTTCATACAAATCCCTCAAATTAGGTTCAAGCAACGGAGGGATTTGTGTTT
Organism: Papaver californicum; assembly: GCA_023531435.1. Classification (NCBI taxonomy): domain Eukaryota; kingdom Viridiplantae; phylum Streptophyta; class Magnoliopsida; order Ranunculales; family Papaveraceae; genus Papaver; species Papaver californicum. Next base: position 3,683,106 of record JAJJMC010003761.1, on the reverse strand, counting down.
TTCCCTGACGACAATATCTTCCAAAGGTTGGTTTTTTCTTGAATTATCTGGTCAATCTCGCGTTAATCCAGTGCATTTCCCAACATAAAGTGCATGCAATATCCATTTTTCTAAGATATACAGATAGATACGTCAAAGTTCTGATTTGCAACGCTGTGTGTACCCACGTCATCCTCTTCGTATGACGAACTACAAAATTAATCTGACCCATCTGATGTAAAAATTTCGGCAGTAATTATTCTGTACGTAGACAAAGATGCATACAATCAATATCAGAGATACGTAGAGTAACATCTAAGAGCAAAAAACCAAATAATAATTCATTAGAGAAATTACGTTCATATACACATTGAACCCAAAACGCTATTAATTGAACCGGTAGGCTCCATACTAATGCCAGAAATCAAATCGTTAGGTGGGATTTTTGAACTCCCTAGTACCTTAACCTGCATTCGAACGACTATTATTTTGGACCATGGGTCTGCGAACACGACAAAGTCCACAAATATAATCACTCGGATTCTTGTCAAGTTTTCTGGGACAACACCTTTACACGAATTCTTGAATAACACATACATATATGTTTGTATTAGGAAATTTGCAAATGTAGATTAATTGTATCAAGAGCGTGGAAGCCAATTATTCATTGGAATCCAAGACAATAATAATATTTAGATCTGAAATTGTAGATTAACGCACAGTGTGTAATTTGTGCGAGACCACATCTTTTTTCTGCAGAGCTTCCTTTGCACGACGTGTTTGCTGGGAAACTCCTTGATTCTAGTCCAACAAAAACAAAGTATTTTAAGGTTAATGGCAAGAAATTGCGGGGAGTTAGTGAACTTGGATTTATAAGGAATGGTAGAAACATTCCAAATCTCTTGTTAGTCGATAAAGAACTTCTGAAAATCTTTGAGAGTTTCTATTATTGGATAAAGACTTTCTAAAAGTCTTTAGCGTTCTTTGTTATTGTATTTAGATTTTAAAATCAATGATTTAAGGCTTTGAGGGATTTCCAAAGACTTTTATGTTATAATATACCATAAAGGCTTAAAAAAAAAGTCTTTCCAAAATAGGTGATATTTGGAGAGACCTAGGTCTTTTTTCTCTTTTTTAGGGATAAAAATCAAAATCAAAATAAAAATAATCAAATAAGTTACGAATAAATCCAAATAAATAAAAGAAATACTATGACAGACTCATGATAGATTCCAATCCTTCGTGTTCATGTTCAGCTCGGTTTAATTTATAGTTGACTGAGTAGTTACAATATTTATATTATGCATGCATAACTTATACTTTTTCACCAAATCATATACACATATATTTTGTGAATTATTTTTGTATCTTAGTTTTAAAAATAAAATAAAGAATGAACGATTGATGCATGTAAATTGGTATAGTCTCAGTTTATTTGTTCGTAATTAGTTCATATATCTAACTACTGTTTTTAATGACATTTCTATCTGATTAATTAGGATATTAACTGAGACTATACCAATTTACATCTTTAAAGAATTCAACTATATCCTTATGCGCCATGGGCAGACAACTACATTCCAAATAATCTCCACGTAAGGAAGTCATTTGATTTTATTCTATATATATGTGTGTGTGTGTGTGTGTGTGTGTGTGTGTGTGTGTGTGTGTGTGTTTGTGTGTGTGTGTTATAGTCTGCATTCGAGAGTCTATGATAATTGATTAAGAAATTATCCTAATTGATCATCATGAATAGTAAAATTACCCTCTCTCTTTTTTTTTCCCTGGATCTTCTGATCTTATTCCGCAAGCTTTTCCTATATATACAATAATCCGTAGATTAAGTATGGGGTTCAAGAGAAAATCAGCAAATATTACATGAGATCTAGTTCCAGGAAATAAGCATAACACTTATTTGACTTTTTTAAGAGAGTGGGAGGGTAACATGATGCGTCAATTGTGAAGAAGGTAAAATTGGGACGCGTTAATTATGATAAGTTTAGGATGATTAGTCTTGAACTTGTCGACTGTAAAAACTCTTTAAAAAATTAATCTAGTAAATGATGGGCAGGTTAGAAATAACGCAGATATATATGTACATGAGCTTCGCAAGAAGAGGACCGCATCTATGCTCTTCACTCCTCCGATCTACTCGTTTTCTTCCAAAATAAGCCTCCACAAATCTCATTTAAATCCATTGGTGATGGCCCAGAGTCCCAACCTGATTAGTCAACATTCACCTATTATATGGTCATTACCTCACGATATCTAGACATGCAAGATCAAGTCAACTAAGTTGAGTCAACTGAAACATCGTTGGATCATGTTTGTACACCAAGCAAGAGTTGTAAACAACCAAAGAACTTCAAATCAACACTTGTCTAAATTCCCCAACGGATCTAAATAAACAATACACAAATTTTCAAGAAAACAAATAAATAAAAATCTAGGTGGGTGAACCAATCACATACACAATCCATACAATCTGAAGTGATGCAACAATATACCATGCGTAGATCCAAATGAGTAGATTTAGCTCAGGGACCTGTTACTCAGCTACATTAAGCAATAAAGGTACAATGTAATACCGGAGACTCCAATACGCTAGCAATCATATACCACACCGAAGTTTCTACAATCACATGTTTTCTTGGGTCCCATCCTCGGAATCAATTTAAACAAAACTTGAATAAACTTGCTACTTTTGAAGGATCATCCAAAACAAACTCAGGTGGATATGCTTTCCTGCACCAAGTAAACTGAGTATAAAAACTAATCATTTCATTAGAACCTCAAGAAAAAACCGATTGACTGATAAAACTAACAACCCAAGCATCATAAATAAAAAAATAATCCAATATGAAATCATAAATAGTCCTCTAGTTTCTTATATAAATTTCGTAAATAATTTCTCGTGGATTTCCCATCTTTTTTTCAAGCCAGTAACCTCCTATTCTCATTTATTTGAGAATTGTACTTTGGGTATTTATTAAGAGCTACATGATATTGGTAACTAATTCAGTAATCATCTAGGATACCTACCAACCTAGGTGATAACCTCATAATATATCCTTATGACTTACCTCCAGAATTGATGAAATTTCTCCAATAGTGTATGTAAAGGAATCCTTAATGACTCGTGCAACAAAAATCACATTCTCAACACTGTAGTGTTCTAAGAAACCAAAAAAAATACAAAAATTTAGAATTAAATTAACATCACAATTAACAAATTAAAATCAGTCTATATAAGGAAAAGAAGATACGATAAAATTAATATCTTAGTTATAAAATCCCCAACTAAAAAATCAAAACTACCTTTCCGTTGTATAAACAAAGCTAGGATATCCTTTGAGCTACTCTGCTATTCCGTGAAAACAATCTTAGCAGTCACCTAAAGATTTATCCAGAGAGAATGAGAGAGATTCCTTCTTAAAAGCTTCTCCAAGACCCTGATCCAACTCCATATCTTCTATTGGAGTCCTACTTTGTGAGCATCACATAATGGAATCACTATTTTTGTCATCGGAAGCAAGTGTAAGGTTTTAGCCTACCTAACCAACCAAAGTAAGAATGACATATGTGGGAGTCGAACCCATAACCACATGGTTGAAAACCATGTGCTCTTCCATTTGAGCCAAGACAGCTAATACCATTCCAAAGTAAGTGGGATATACTATGAAGTAATACAAAGTAGATTGAGCATATAGTCATAAACATTACCTATCTCTAGACCATAGTGCAACACTTTGCATTTAAAATGTCTTGGAACTATTAAATTGATAAGGATTAGAATGAATCCAAGAACATATGCTTACAGATAAGAAAGCAAATCAAAATAAAATAATTACACACCTTAAGTTTCAATATCCTTAAATCTTAACTAGTTGAACAACAATCCTATTAGTACGGTAAGGTGGTCATTGAAGATATTAAACGCATTTTTTAGTCAAAAAATAAAAGACAACTAAGTATATGCAAAATTTTACCAATACTACAACTAACAGAGCATTTTTAGTAAACAATATTATTTAGCAAAATGTACCTAGAAATTGTGTGAAAGAAATACAAACAAGGATGTATCCCTTTCATCTTTGCTAACTTAGAATAATTTAGAAAAAACTTGAAATATGTTTAGTGTTATGTAAAGGAGCGCAAAATCCTTTGGATCTCTCCTTTTTAGAAATAACAATATATTAATCTACATGTTCAAATTGCCCTGTGTCAGAAAAGAAGGAATGCTCCTGTAAGTGAATTACTGCAAATTCCGACTGAGAAGGTAAAATCAAAACCAAAACCTAGTGGTTATTACCATTTCTATATAAGAGCTTGTCACATAAAAATAACGATATATAAAAAACAAAAAAAAATGAACTATTAGTAAAATAAAAAATAAAAAATAAAAACAGAATGGAGATTTAATCTAACCCTCAGTTGCAAAGTGAAACCACAATAACCCAAAATTAGCTCAACAATGAAAGTATATAATTACAAACCCTAATCAATTCAAAATAAAATTAAGATTAGGAATAACAAAAGATGATGTTCCATAATGTGGTAACTTTACCTGATAGAAATGTTTAAGGATGTCTAATTATGTCATCAAAGGAGTTGTATCAAGCAAGGGATTATAGAAGAAGATCAATGACTCTGAATTCCAAGTCCTTATCCATTTATATCAGAGGAATGTCCTACGAAAGTTATTGTAATGACTTGTTTCGAGTGTAAACCTCATAGATTGTAAGCATCATTCATCCTCAGAAGACTAAGATGAAATCTGAAAACATTGTAAAAGATGTTGTTGTGTACTTTTCAGAATACACCTAATCTAAGAGCTCTCCTCTTAAAAGAAGTCATACTTATAATATGAAACTCTGCTGCAAACAAAAAAGAGATGGATGGCCAAAATAAAGAATGTGAGTTTATTAGACATACTATCACGGCACATCAAAGAACATCAATAGAATTGTATCATATAAATTACCTTATCAACATAGGATGATTTGACAACAAAGGTTCCTCTCCATCTTTTATTCATAGGTCTTCTCCAGAAAAAATGGGTTTTTCATGACCACGGTGTAAAAAAAAGATAACCTTATAAGAATCTTTAGTGAAACAAAGCTGGAAAGGTATGTGCACGCTGAACTACATACAATGAGCTGGTGACTTTTTATTTGATACAGTGAACAACTTCCACTAACCTAAACTACTTAGACGAATCCCACTAACCACCAAATTAACTCACACTTCAAATGAAGCAACCCTAACTAATAATTAGATCACACAACTAACTACTGAAAATTGGGAGATATAACCAACCTGAAAACCAATGCCAGTAACTTTTCCATTTAAAATCCTCTTATTGGTGTGGAGGTGTTAGTTTAGATCTTATCTTGGACAGGTCATACAAAAGCTTGCACGGGGACCAAAGTCTGATCTCTAACTTTTCATCTATGTATTGGAGAAAAAAGTACTAAAAACTTTGAAATTTATTACTTTCGTTTGCAAATGCACAAATACACTAAATCTGAGCAGGATTACCGGTAGCTCAAATGCATAGCTATTATTGTATATCCGGATTTTACAAAGTCACATCGAGAAATATTATTCTCAAAAAACCTCATCATGTCCCTGCTCCAATAAAGGTAAGTGTTTTATGCAAATAATATGTTGGCCTAAAAAAATAAAAAGAAGAAAAGTAACGTTAACCTAAAAATCAAACGGTTCCCCTTGCATTTTTAATCACATTTATGGTATTTGCTCATGGCACTATAAAAAACCATGCTCAGTATAGTCACACCTATACACCTGTGACCATTTATATCATCAAAACATGCCCTAAAGTATTAATATTGTAGGATGTTTTGGATGAAAAATACCCAAAACTCTTGGGGTATAAATACATGGTTGGAACCTAATGAATTCATGCTTCCACATATTTGGAATGACGATGAACTATTAAAGTGAATAGAAGCATCCTATCTAATGTTTAGCTTGCACAAATCGTGAGGAATGCAAACATTGTAAATTAAGGATGATTATACTTGACTAAGCTAGCTATGGGGTAAGATACAACATAAATTGGAGTCAACTAAACTCCTCGAATTTAAGTGCATTTCGTGGAAGTGGATGCATAACAATGAATGAAAGATTATTACAAAACAGATAAGGTATGATAGCTCAAATAACTTACACTATCTTCACTGTCTTGCTCAAGTTCATTAACATGAGCTTCCATCAATTCTTAGAATTTTGGATACATAAATAAACAAAAACATGGTAATCATACTCTATAGCAGAGCATGAGAAAATTACAACTAAATCGATAACAAAAAAAAAATTAACTAAATGAAAAAACTGTCGTTTTCACAATAGGAATGCCATCTTAGACTGAATCATTATTGTTATCGCTTACACCATCCCAATCCCTGGAAGGAGCTCATCACTATCAGAAGCATGTTCTATTGGATCGCTTTCATAATCACTGAATACATGACCGAGAGAAAAGTCTCCAACAACTACACCTTCGTAATTATTAGTTATGTTCCTTTGTAAGACCATCTTTATCTTAAGCATCATCCTTTCTACATTAACAATAAAAAAGCTAATGAGATCTGAAAACTTAACTATTACCATTTTTAAAAATCCTTACTTGGAGTCTTCTTTAAACATAGCTTTAAGTTTTTTCCTCTTCTTCCTTAAACCGTTTAGCCCAAGGAAGCTCCACCAACATGCTCGATTGATTGAATATGTTTACTATAGGGAGTACTTCGCGTATCTGATTAAATTTTCTTATTAATCAATAACCATCAAATTTGTTATCATATGTTGGTGAAGAAAATATCAGATAAGTAACATATGAACTTTAGGTGCTTCGCGCACAGTCGCATCAGGCAATGCATGTTATAATACATCCCAACAACTGAAATTATCGCGTTGTTCCCCTGTTTATCGAAGCTCTGCTATTAAAAATTTCGAACCAACATTTGTATCAAGAGACTAATAATGTGCACCATGGTTTTTATATACGATCATTACTTCAAATATATTGTTAATCATGTTTGTATTATAGATATTCTCAAGAAAATTTAGCTAGAAAACCCAAGATCATTAGCCAGAAATTATAATATTCATAAATCATGTTATCTGGTTAGCTCGTATGTGTATTCGATAAAAATAAAAAACATTCATATTGTTTAAGAACTGATGAAACCCTCAATATAAACAAAAACTAACCTAGAAAATTGACCAACAAAGCTTCATCTCCATCATTTAACTCAATTTCACAGTTTATTAAGCAAATATATAAGGAACAATAGGTATGTCAGAAAATTCTTTTTCTCATTCCTTTAGGTTCATAAGCTCGTAAGTTGCAAATCATTCTGTGTAAACATGATAGTGGCAGTTGCCACTTCCTGATTTCTACACTGGCTACAACTTCAGTTGAAGCTGTAATATACCTCAAATCTTTGTAAAATGTAAATACAAACACAAAAAACTTCAAGACATAAGGATGTAATGAACTAATGTTCAAGGCCTTTAATCAAACAGTTTTTCTACAACCAAATTGTGAATGGTAGTATATAAAATATAAGAGTAAGCACAATTGTACAATAACAAAGAGAAACTATATCTACAGTTGGGTAACTTCCTGCATACCTCAAAAACGTCAATGAAGTATTGTTTCCTATGAAACTCCCCAGACCATTTTGTTTGATCTGCAGGCAGTAGTGATCTTCTTTAATATGTGAGGAACAAGAATACACAATCTAAACATTAAAGTATGTTGTTTCCTTAAATTGGAATCAAGAGCCCTATATAGCAGAGTTATACCCTTCTTTAAACCCATCTTTGTAACACATAAAGTATAATCATAACAAATATAATATGAGTACAGAGTACCAAATCATTAAGACTATACATCTACTTCATTTTATTGTATGCGGAAAATATATATCAGGTGTTGGATTCTTATTGATTATACAGAAACCTTGAGTGACTGAAATATGTCTAAATGGACTGTTATTGATGCGTTCTGATTAAAATATTCGTAAGTAATAAACTCCACCAACCTCAATGAAATATGTCGGATTGAGAACTTTTACAATTAAATGATCTGCTAACACCACTATCTTTCAAGCACTCTACAATCATACGCTTCAATTTCAACATATTTCCATCGGCCACATGCTAAATAATTACAACAACATTATTTGCATTTTCCAAGATAAAAAAAAAAGTACAGATCTTTCTCAACTGAATACCATTTTCATTGATATTGAAGTTTATATAACACCAATCAATTCTAAAAGTAGGGAGACCCTAGGCAGAAATCATTATGATAATGCTGGCAATGACTATGACAACATTTTATTTGAGTGCACAACAGAAGAAAAGTTGTTAGTAAAAAGTTTGTGAATAGAAGCAGTGAGGGCAGAATCTGACAAAGAAGAATTCTCTCAGAAAATTTCATGTCTTTGGTGCATTAATATAACTACAGTTAAATTTGTAAAGTGACTTAAATATGATGTGATAACCCACAATTACATTCATATAAACATTACAACACACAACAAAGATATAAAGATGGAAGTTCAATAAACAGTGATGTTAGAATCAAAGTATAGTGATGTTAATGCAGTGTATAATAAAGAAAAAAAAGATAAGAGAGGTTTTGATCATACTTCAAATATTCCTAGGAATACCGACTATGATCAACGATAATTATTTAGATTTCGGTTTCCCGACTTTAAATAATAATCAATTAAACTTGAACAAGTTAAGAAAATAATTTTTATTAATCAAATTCAGCTGCTTAAAATAAAATATGGAGGACTCTTTTATACACTTGGGAAAAAACCCTAACTTGCTAGTCAAGAGAATATGGAAAAAAAACATAAACCGACTCAAACCCTAATTTGACATTTTTAGCAAATTTTGGTCGACCAAAAATAATGAAAGTACTCATAAAATAAAACTATTTTCCGCAAACAGCGACCCAAACGGACTCCTAACAAAAAAGTTATTAACAAAACAAAAATTTTCCTAAAATAATAAAAACGCCTGTTTGAAGCCCTAACGATGGAATTTGGCTAAAATATGAAGACAATGCAACATTGCATGTCTTTATCGTTGGCCTGTTTCCAATTAAAATGGACCCCTCTTGAGCTAAATTACAACACTCGGGTCTTTAGCCATAGCTTGCTCATCTGCATCAGATGTTAATTGAGAGTATCAGACAGTATCAACAAGTAGCCAGTATCAATGAGTCTCTGGCAGCAAAAAAATTGAAATAGTATATAATATCAAAAAAAAAGTTGAGAATCTGTGCAACAGGTAGAATTGGTTTCTCGGTTCTAACTATATGAAATTTAATATGGATTATGCAAAGTAAAAAAACTACTTATCTACATAAAACATACAAAGTTACAGAAGGATCATTGAAAGGAGATTCTTGTGAAGAGATGCTAGGATGTTCAGTCAATGCACTTCAACATTCCATTTTGTATCCTTCTTCAATAACTTACTGAAGTCAGTCCAGACAAACCTGCAAAAGAAAACACCAGGGTTTGAATAGTTATTTACATTTTTTTTAAAGTGGTGTGTGACTGATTTCTAAACCAAATGCTACCTACCATCTCTAGCGACTAAGGAGACCACTATCTCATCAATACCCTTTTTATCCCCTTCATCACGCACATGTAGATGAAGGTGTTATCCTTCTTGAATAACTGCCATAGCTCCTCAGCGTACTAGGCCATTCTTGTCTGAATGTACATCTTCTCTCCCTTCTCATTTGTTTGCTCTTTGCTCACTGCATAGTCGAGCCTGAAATTTTCTGGGGCCTTTTCCGTTATCTTTTGAATTCCTGTAATAAATAGAATTTGGTTATCAACCCAACCACATTAATGGATAAACATTGATAACAACCGCATAAACAAAGAAATTACAGCTACATGAAGTTTAAATACATGCTGGTAAAGTAAAGTACTGCTTGTGGGAACACCCAAGAAGAACACCATTAAGCCGTGAGCAAAGAAGTTCACTGGAAATGACTATGAGAGGAAACCGATACAACATACCTAAACTTCTTGGGATAGATGATGAAGTTACACCTTTAGTGAATCAATAGCTTATTGGTTAATGGTTAATGTACCTGATTACTCCAATCTGTTTTCCAGGTAATAATAAGAAGTACAATTATTTGAACTGCTGTTCCAACTAACATTCTAATCCAAATCCCCTACAAAAAAATGCCCAAGAGATCAGTAAAAGTGAACCCGAGAGAAAATGAGAGATTGCTCTATGGTTTTGTATATAATTTTTTTTAGTAAATAAATTTTTGTACCTTAAAAATTGAAAAGGTAACCAAGGAACATTCCTAGAGGAATTCTGACCAAGTAATAGCAGGCTATGTTCACATAAGCTACGATACTTTGTTATCCAGTAACAACATCAACCCCTGCAAGTGAATTTCCGAAAAATCGAATTAATTTTACTGGACTGTTAATGATGTAGCACTATGAACTGAAAATGGAACTAAAGAATGTCATGGTGACATGAGAGGACAGGTTGAACACTGTTAAGAAGTACAGAGACAGCAAGAAGAGGTGATAGTTTATCAACTTCTATTGCTACTGCTTCATAAGTTGTAAATATGTAGGCTAATGTCCTCTGTAAAACAGGAAAAACACAAAAAATACAACCCCAATTGTCAATAATGTAAATGTCAATACCACTATTGCAAATTTCTCCCCTTGCGATCTCCCTCCACCGAGTTCATTGGATACCCGCACAATGCAAATTAAGAGAAATTTGGTTAATAATAAGATAGATTTGATAAACTATCTAGTGCCAAAAAACAAATGTGAATATGAAGGCCTAGAGATTTGAACACTGTTATTACGGAAAACACTTATGCCACACAAACAAAATCCCAAAGAAAATCGAAACATATGCTCTGATACCAGCTGTGACAGCCCAGAAATTTTTTCGCTTCCAATTGGCCGTGGAGTTCAGTCAACTGACAAGTTCCAAATCCTCTGAGTTACCATTAAAGAATGCACAGATTGAAAACAGTTTGTAACAAGAGTAGAAGTCATGTTATTATTAAACAGATCCCAAAAGATGTTCATTTACATAAAACATAAACCAGTTATGCAAAAAGTGGCAGTTAAAGGGCTTTCGCAACCGTACAATAAAATGAACAAGCTTCATGACATCAAACCTTTTTAAACATGACACTTACTTATCTAATTACAACACCCTTTTTACAAATCACAACAACAAGAAAATGCAGTAACACTTTTACAAATCAACCCAGATACATATGAACACAAAGTGACGTACTCACTTTGACCCCCAGAGCTCAACGCACTAAGCTTTAGCAAACTTACTGCCTCAAGCCGCTTTCAAACTCTTTGAAAAACAAAACAAAAAAGGTGAGCCACGGCCCAATAGAGGGATAACGGTACAATAACACGAGTACCAATATTACCCAAATAACGATAACAATAAGATATTGAATCGAATTAAGCATAAATAGTGTGTTAAGTTGCTGAGCACATTTATATCGAAGTATAAAAGGCCTTGAAAAGCTAATACACAATCGAAATCATCTAGAATAAGTGATTTTGCAATAGTCTACTGTGAAGGTCCAACCAACTGTCGAGGTTTATCAGAAAACCACCCTATCGTCCTAGACGATCTTCCACAGGTCACCATTAATATGGATTGCCCCTTATGGGCCCGACAAACTCATCAGTAGGGTTTGTAACCAAGAGGATGCTCAAAACAATTGATAAATATTGTTAAATACGAATATCGAACAAACCATCAACAAATATTTTTTCAGAAACCATGAAAGTAACTTACCTTAGCTTTCCCCGCATAAAACAAGTTTATAAATACAGGTAAGTATTAAATCATAGAGTTGGGAATAAACTCAGAACCATTAAGTTCATTCAAATCAAAGAGTTTGCACAGAAAGTTTGTTTTAAGCCACTTATACTCAAAAATTACCATGGGTTTCATTTCAAATCAGAATTCGACAAATCTTGGTATTTTTGAAACTAGAAAAAGACTCATTTCATACAAAAATCATTAGAAAAAAGAAGATATTCAAGAACTCAAACAACATAGGAAACATAATGTAAAACAGGAATATAATTTTCAGAATCTTCTGTTTGGACAACATGTGCTTAAAAATTTGTGTATGAGATATCTGATAGTAAAAACGTTGCAGAGAAAATACAGTTTTGACAGTCCACGCTTAAAAATTCACACAGACCTCATTACCTATCGGAATTTATTGATTTTTGGCTCATTTTAAAGAATAAAAGATAAGATATCATATAAAAATTATTAGCGTAAATAATAAATTCAGGAACCTGTCGAAAGCACTGCAGAGAAACCTGACAGTGCAATTGCTTCAGAAAACTATGGTTTTGATAGTATTTAATTGAAAAATCACACATGCTTCATTACTTATTGAAATTCATTGGTTCTGGAATCATTTGAAAGTAGATAAGGCCATCTTTTTTATAAAATTACAACCAAAAATAAGGGTTATAATAGCTGGGTGAAGTACTAGTTCCAAAACAGGACAAAAAAACATTTAAGAAACCCTTGAAATGGCTTAAATTTAATTTCATGAAGAAGTAGAGATCAATTCCAATAAATTTAGAGTACCCATGGCTATAATTTAGAAGTAATATGGTTTAAATATCAAATTAGAAGAAAACCCTAATTTGTCATGAACCCTAAAATCAGATTCAAGAAGAACAATCATGAATCCGTTTAAAAACATTACATATTCATATATAGAGTATAATAAGAGTAAGAAGAAGCTTCAAATTCCATTGAACATGAAATCAGAGAATCAAAATCATGAATATCAGATTAAAACAGTTACAAGGAAGAATTTCCCCTACCTTTTGTAAAACAAAAGCTTCCAAAGCTACCAAATCGATCCAAACGACCAAATTGCTGTGAGAAGAAAGAGAATGCAAGAGTGAAAGAAAGGGCTGGTTTCTACTTGAAATTCACCCGTAAAAGCTTATTAAAAGAAAATAAAATGTCCAAAATACTCCTGTTTCGACTCAAACTCGACACATAAACTTGGTGAGTGTCATTTTGGCTAGGGCTGTCAACGGAACGGATATTGACTCAGCCATATCCGATATCCGATAATATCCGACGGACTCTTAACCTTCATATCCGATTCCGTTTCGTTAAGCTTATCGGATATCCGATATTATCCGATAAATATCTAATAAGCTGATAAAAAGGGTGGAGTGAATAAAACGCACTAATCTTTAACACAAAAGATTAATGATGATCCTTGGACAAAAATCAAATACAATATAAACAAGAATATAATCATTATCAACATCTAAGCATATGATTCTAATCTCGTGCATTATCTAAGTTTGAGTACCATATAATGAAGGCCAAATGTACATTAGATTTCTAGACGTTGTTATTGCCAGTTAATGATGATGAAAACAATAAAATACTAAGTTAATCTTAACTGCTATCGAAGTCAACATATTTTATCCAATAAAATTGAGGTTTATCACACTCCTGGATCCATACTAAGGTTACATATATATACTTCTATTGTGGCTCAACAGTGAGGTTAAACAAACGACCACATCACTTGGACGCACATCAGAATCTCTGGTCAAATTGGTCCATCCCCTTAGAGTGGAAACATTCCCAGTAGAAATTTGGTATAATTAATAAATAGAACGTGTTAGATACATAATAATTTGGTAAGAACTACTGACGATATTGCCAAGTTTTCGGCTACTTACGCATCTGCTGATTTTGTAGATTGTTTTTTACACTCTCTCTGCTTCAACTTTTCACCTGCATTTGAGCAACAGAATACCAACACAGTGTAAACAGTTCAAGAACATATAGACAAACAACAACTCTGTACACATAAGCATTAGAAGACCAAACACTTGCGCAAAATACACGACGCCCAAGCAAACGAAACAAACACCATGCAATAACCAAATAAATTCTGAGGAGGAACTCAAAACACCAGACATTTTCTTTCATTTTGACATACAAGGGAACTCTAAACCTGACTATTGGGGTCCAAAAGAATATACGAGCACCCTAGCAATCATGATGACCATACCTTTTATGAGCTATAACGAGGGTTTAAACACACATACTTGACTATTACAGTCTACAGAGGCTGCTGCTTCAATTTCCTGAGATACATAGTACAGACTTACTGTGTATGAAAAAATGGATTAAGCAAATGACAAATGTAACAAGCAGTCAATAATTCATTGCAGACAAAAGGACATTCTTTTTAGTAGTAGTTGATTAGAGAGAATCAACAAACAAAGAAAGTCTACGAATGTTATTAAACATGGTTTTAATGAACAAATCAATTATTGGGAAGTCATTTCACTAACAAAACCAGTATTGAATGGATAATAAAGAGGGGGAGAGGGCCAATCCATGTGCACAATGGGGTCAAGTTGTAATACTCCAAAGTAGTGACAAATGAAAGTTAGATGAACCAGGAATGCGCCATGAAAATGAGGAAAAAACCTTTCACAGAGCTAAGTAGGAGCAGCAGAGAAGAATGAAACGAATTGCGTTACTGGAATGAAAGCTCTAAAGCATACCAAAGCCATCAATATTAGTCGTGAAGTAGATCAAAGTACTTGATTGAGTTGAAAATGCATACAAAATTACTTCCACATGAATCAAACATTAAGAAATCTTCTATTTCATTAACCTAATTACTAGTAAAATTTTTACGAAATTCGCATCTAGAACGAACCAAATCTCAACCTAACCTCAAAAGAATCGAAACCCATAAATCCAAAGACTGCTAAAATCTTACAAATTAGATCTAAAAAAAAACAAAAAAAAGAAGAACATATGAATCGTACTTAATAAACTTACAAATCATGAACAATTTTACCAACAAAGATAAACTTACAGATCTTAATGAAACTGAAATCCAACAAAAAAATCAGCAACGAAACAATCAAACCAAGAAATGCTTTGAAAACAGGAAAATGAAAGAGGGGTAGCCGTAGACGGTAGACGTGAAGAGAATAGAATACCTAGATTTACTTTTCTTTAGACTTTAGTTATTTTCTTAACGGATACGGATAATATCCGACGGATACCGGCTTAGCCGGTTCCATTACGATAACCTTAAAAATCCGATATAAATATCTGACTCCGATATTTGATATCCGTTATAGCGGATAATATCTTATAGGATCCCGGATTATCGGAAACGAATATCGGAGGATAGGGATTGACAGCCCTAATTTTGGCGCAATTTCGAGTTTAAATAACATAACATGGAATAAAAAACCTAGGTAACTTCTCATACAAAAACTCCTCCCATATTATCTTTTATAAATAAAAACCATTTGAATTAAAAATAAAATAAAAATCTCACTTTCTTTAGTATTGGTTGAATTTAGTTTTTACCACTTTTTTAGATGTCATCCTTACCCTTTCTTTCTCTTCTCTTCTTCTTCTTCTTCTTCTCCTCCCCACCACCATCACCAGCAGCAACATTAGCTCCTCCGCCACCATTACCAGCAGCAACAGTAGCTCCTCTGCCACCATCACCAGCAGCAACAATAGCTCCTCCGCCAAAACAACACATTCGTCTCCTTCACCAACATCTTTTTTTTTTTTTTTTTTGCTTTTATGTTCACCAATAATAAAAAATTTCACCCATATCTGCCACTAACAGCACCTCCATCTCCTCCACCAACACCACCAGTACCTCCTTATCTTTCTATGTCCAGATCCGCCACCAACAACACCTCCTCTTCCCCATCGCTTCCTCCTCGTTATTTTTTCTCCTCCACCACTACATGTCTAGATCCACCACCAACAACACCTCTTCTTCCTCCTTGTATCCTCTACAAACATCACCAACACCTCCAGATCATCATCCTCAAAAATCATCATCAAAAAATAATGATACATCATCATTGTCGAAATTAGGTTTTTTTGTTGGTGAAACGTCAGAAAAATGATGAAACCAAATTTGGTGAAATGTCAGAACCAAAACAATGATGAAACGTTTTTTGGTTTCATCATTTTTTTTCATCTGGAATAAGGTGAAACCAAATAAATGATGAAACTTTTTTTGGTTTCATCATTTTTTTTCATCTGGAATAAGGTGGAACCAAATAAACGATGAAACTTTTTTTGGTTTCATCAATTTTTTTCGTCTGGAATAAGGTGGAACCAAATAGATGATGAAACTTTTTTTGATTTCATCATCTGGAATAAGGTGGAACCAAATAGATGATGAAATTTTTTTTGGTTTCATCATTTTTTTTCATCTGGAATAAGGTGGAACCAAATAGATGACGAATTTTTTTTTGGTTTCATCATTTTTTTTCATCTGGAATAAGCTGTGTTGGTGAAATGTCAATTTTCGTTGTGGTGGTGGTGGTTGGTGTTGGTTCTGGTTTTCGTTGTTGCTGGTGGTGATGCTCGTTGGTGGTGGACCTGGTGGTTGTTAGTGGTGCTCGTTGATGTTGGTGGTGAAAGTGGTGTTGGTTGTTGGTGTTGGTTGTTGGTGTTGGTTGTTGTTGGTGGTGGTAGTTCTGGTTTTCGTTTCTGTTGGTGGTGGTTGGTGGTGGTGCTCTTTGGTAGTGTACCTGCTGGTTGTTAGTGGTGCTCGTTGATGGTTGTGGTGGGTGATGGTGGTGCTGGTTGGTGGTGCTGGTTGGTGGTGGTGGTTAGTGCTGCTGTTAGTTGGTGGCTGGTAGTGGTGGTGTTGTGATAGGCTCTTAATTTATACAATTTTACCACCTTATTTATATTTCCTAGTCATTATTATTATACTAAATTTATCATTTTATTATTTTATTAGGTGGTTCACATAAAATATGAAGTTATAAATTAAATACGGTCAAAATTGGTGTTAATCGTCGTTTGCGTTGAAACATAGTCGAAGTATTGCTCACTATCACGTAACGAGTAGGTGAACAGGAGCAAGGAATGCGTCGTGAAGAGAAGGACTGATCGGTGGCTTCTAAGCAGGCAGTTAGTGGCTGGGTTAATTGCGTTATGAAAGAAGGTATAGGACAGTGAGACTTCACATAATAATGAGCGAGGTATAGGCTGCAAGTGAAATGAAACACAAGGCGTGGAGTACATGACGTTGGAATTGTTTCACGTGAAGGAGTTAGTCTTGTGGGGACAAGCTACTTTTCTTCTTTTGGTGAGAGGCTGCTTGGTCTATTGTTGACGTGAAGTGAGAAGGTGGAGCAGGAAGACAAGTAAAACAGGCTAGGTTTGCTTTTAGGAAAGTGGAAGGTTGAAAGTGACGCGATGGCTAGGTGATTAGAAGGGATGAGATAGGTGCGTCAGGTGGAAGTACGGCTATTGGAGTGAGGTGATTTGAAGCGTGGAAGTGGGGCTCGGTCTGGGTAGTTTTGTGTACAGACTAGAGACAACACTTCACGTGGGACTTGGCTAAGACAAAGTGTAGGTTAAGAAAAATAAAGGCTAGTTCGTGTAGCCTGTAAGTGGGGCGTCTGTTCAAGTACAAATGGAAGCGTGGGCAATCAATGGTTGGTTTTGAAGTATGGCTACTGACGTGAAGTCTGTTTGTTCACGTAAATAAGAAGTATGGGTCCTGGTTTGGTGAAGAGAGTAGGTATGTTGCTAGGATAGAAAGTGAAGATTGGTGTTATCCAACGGCCAAGAAAGAGAAAAAATAGGTTTTCTATTATTAGTAAACCTAGGATAAAAAGCTATAAGAGGGGGCGCTGCGTACAAGAGGGGGACAGTTTTCCTTTGGAGTTTTTTTGGTCGCAGACGGATTTGGATGGACAGGACTAGACTAGCTCCTGTACACTTTTGAGAAGAGAGACAGAGGAATATCAGACGGAGAGATCAACGACTGCCGAGTTTGTTTTAATTCTTTTCCTCTATTTTGTCTAATTGTTTTATGGGTTTTGAGAAACCCTTCTCCATGTTCTAAATTAATTTGTAACTATGGTTTAATGTTAAAACCACTTATAGTTTTAGATCAATTGAATTAAATATTTGATATAGACCATTATGATTTAAATAGATTGAATTCATGACTTTAAACAATTGTATTGTCGTTTATGGTGCATGCTTGGCTTATGGTTTTGATGTTCCATGTTTCTGGTATACAGTTGTTATTCTAAAAATATATTTGTCTACTTATTTGATATTTCATGCTTGGGTTAAATCCTTTGATGAGGTATGCTTAGAATAGTCAAATATTATTTGTAGACCTTTAATTAGATTCGTACAATTTTCTCGCTAGCGCAATTTTATGGTGTATGCTTGAGACTAGGGCTTTTTGATGCATCATGTTTAGGGCGTCCCAGCGATATTTGCGACTCTAAATATTCATGAATTAAATAGTGGTGGATACTGAAAACCCTGGTTACCGACTCTCTCTACTCGGTCACATTTTATTAGTTTAGTTAGTTTATTATTTTATTTATTAATATAAAAATCATAAAAATATTCCTCTTGGTTAGTTTATTAGAGATATTAATTGTAGTATTTCCCCGCTCTCTGTGGGTTCGACCCGTACTTGCCGTTGTCTACTAGTTAGACGCCGTGCGATTGCGGTTATTATATTGGGTAATCCCAAATCACATCATGTTGCTCGATGATGGTGGTTGTTGTTGCTTGGTGGTGGTGAGTTGGTGTTGGTAGTGTTGGTGGTAAGAGAGAATAAAGATTAAAATTGGGGTTGATTTTTATTTTTATTATGTTGAATTAATGTAAAGGGTAGTTTAAGAGTGAGGTTGATTTTTATTTTTGTTGGGTTGAATTAATGTAAAGGATTGTTTAGACAGATTTATTTAAATGGGGTTTTTGTTTCATTTTGTTTTGGTTGGGGTTTTAGTGGTAAGAGGTATAGAGTTGTGGGGTTATAACCCACGACCTGTTTAAATAATTCTATTGGTGTTCGTACACACTACGGGCAGGCACGGACGAAGAGAAACATAGTTTCTCAACAAAATAAACAGGTGTTTCGCAACCGGAATACAACGACAACTAGATTCACGCTCCACATTACGCTATTCCTAGTCTTTCAATCCAAACTGATTGGGATCGCATTCTAATAATTTTAGAAAAAGGTTTGGGTATTACACAAGAAGCAAGAACAACAATGATGGATTCATCATCATCAAATATTAATAGTATGAGTAATATCGATGGGGATTTTGTGTTTGCATTTACTGATTGTAATTTCTCAAATAGAATCTTAAGGATTGAAATCATGAATTATGGGTTAACAGATGGGGGAAGTAAATTTGATGGGGAAGGTGATACTTTTACTAGTCTTGCTGATTGGGCTAGGTACTGGAGAAGAATAAGAGAATATATAAAAAAAAATCAAGACCGAAAATAACTCTGGTTTGTTTTCATTCTATTTGGGGTTGTTTTGAATTATTTCTTGTTTAAATTATTGATTTGAAATAAAATGAGAAACATGATGTTAATTCGTTTTGTTTTAATCATGATATAAAGATTCAAATTGGGTTCTTTTGGCAATCACAATAATGATTCATCATGGAGTAATCGTGGAGTAGCTACCTGATGTTTATAAATGGAACAACTACTCATCCCAATCCCCACAGTCGAAGGACGAAAGGAAAATAAAAGGAAAAATCTAACTCATATTCGTTTGTTATACAATAAATGGAGTAATCGATAAATATAAATTAACTTTAAGGATTTCTATAAATTAAATTTATTTCGATAGTTGTTGATAGTTTTAACTAGGGTTGTATAAAAAACCGGTAAACCGACAAAACCGGACCGAACCGAACCGAAAAAAGATCGAACTGAGCCGAACCGAATATCTAATGGTAATCAATGGTAATGGATTAAAGAAAACCGGTTGATCCCGCTTCGATTTTGGTCCACCCTTAGAACCGAACCAAACCGGTTCGGTTTAAACCGATTAATCTATACCGTAGGATGATAGATCTACGGTCGGGGATGTTATTACTCTACAGTCGATCGATTAAACCAGTCGATAATATTAACCGTTGGATTAGAAGCAAGATACTAACCCTAGTATATAAACCAAACTTTCTAGGGTTTCTTTCATTTTCTCTTTGCGCCTCTCTCTTGTTCCCCTCTATTCTCTGCTAGTTTCTCTCGTTTTGAGCTTCCTTCTTCTATTTCTCTCGTTCTGTTCTTGTCTACACAGTTTTTTATGCTACTAATGCTAAGATAAACGCTAGAGACTCTCATGTCCCTGTAAGTATCTCTTCAATTTTCAACTCTTTCTGCATCTTAAGTTAGTAAAATCTTAAGATAACTGAACCCAATTCTATAACGTAAAATGCTTCATATGTGAGTTAATTTCTTGTCTGAACTGTGTCTGATTTCTTGTTAATAACTAGTTTCAATGAGTGGGTTTTTAGAAAATTGCTCAATCTCTCAACCAAAGATGGTGTCACTGTTGCTAAAAGCATTGAGTTTAAGGACACAATTAAGAACATCGGTGCCAGCCTTGTAAAGCAAGTAACAAATGCCACCAACGATGTAGCTGGTGATGGTAAGGCTTTATCATTCAAATGCCCACCAACGATTCAAATCTAGTGAAGTAGTACTCATGTAGTGTTTCAGGTCTTGAACCCAATTGTTGATGGTTGTGTTTATGCTTTGAGAAAGTAACATATTCCATGGTAGGTGAGCAGGTCCACTATATCATGATGTGTTTCAAGAAAAAAGAACCTCTAATCAAGAAGTTTGTTTGTTTCACTGTTTTTGTTTGAATGATGCTAATGTTGTTTGTTTCACTGTGGTTGTGTGTTGCAGTGGATCTTTTGGGTTGGACCATTCATTGGAGCTGCCCTTGCAGCATTGTACCATCAAATTGTGATCAGAGATATTCCATTCAAGACAAAATGATAAGAAGATGATGATTTCATCTGGATTTGAAGCTGCTGCTTTGGGGAGTTCTGTAATTTGTGCATTATTTTGAAGGGTGCCTTTTGTTTTTAAGTAACATTGAATCAGTAGTGTTATTGTTATTTGTTCTCTTCTGATTTACGAAAATTTTGTTACATATTCCATTAACCGGTTAAAACCGAAACCGAGTCGGATCAAAACCGAACCGAACCGAACCGAAAAGCTTAATGGTAACACTCGGTTTTCAAAACTGAAAAACCGAGACTACCGGTTTCGGTTATTGTTGGGCCAAAAACCGAACCGAACCGTACCATGTGCACCCCTAGTTGTAACTTGATAAGAAAAAACCAAAATAAAGAGATATTATTAGATCCGTCGGTTATCAGCCCGCTAGCTTGTTAAGCTTTGCTGCGCGGTTGTGCGGGAGAGCACTTCCCTATGGGGGATACAATGGTCACAATCAATGTATCGCATAAACATGATGAAATGCAAGGAATATAAATGTAAAAGTAAATAGACACATAATTTTACATGGTTCGGCTATGTCTACTCCACAGGAGGTTTTGGGATTATTTTCACTATGATTGAGAATATTACAATGAGTTATCCAAAGTCGAATGACTCTGATAAAAAAAGATAAATGCTTACAAAATCTTAATAGTCACTATTAATGTTTTCCCTTAATGCTCTATTTTATATGTTGTTCTCTCTCTCCTTTTTCCTTTTCCTTCCTAGATTTCTTGACCCCTAATCCATTGGTAGAGATGGGTATTTATAGAATTTATTCGTGGGATCCATCTCCTCTTAGTTGTGTTGCACCTTCTTTATTTGTCTGGCATTTTCCTTAGTTGTTTAACACTTTATCTGCACGAGGTTGCGAGTAATTCTTCTACCGCTTTGGTACTGGTGGAGAATATTATGGGATTCACCATCCTATCAACCTATCTGGATCCTCCATGTACGCTTTACAACTGTTCTAGTGTGGGTAAAACAAATATTGCATGTCCACCTATGTTCCGCTTCATTCAATGCTCAACACGTACACACTGCTTTTCAAATTTAATATTGTCAGTCGAGATTTATCCCATATTTAGACAGCTATCCCCTATCTAATCACCTCAATGTTAGAAAGACCATTCCTGACCATTGCTCTTGAAACTTTTCCGAGATGATGTAAAATACTTTTGTCTTTGGTTCAGTATATCACATGTGCATCATTTGTTGCCTTCTTATTTTGAGATGATGCCATGTGGATGGAGATTATATATTCATAACATCCAAATATTCCTAGGAATATCGACTATGAACGACGATAATTATTTAGACTTCGGTTTCCCGACTGTAAACAATAATCGATTAAACTTGAACAAGTTTAAGAAAATAATTCTTATTAATCAAATTCAACTCTCTAAAATAATACATAGAGGACTCTTTTATAGACTTGAGGAAAAAACCCTAACTTGCTAGTCAAGAAAGGATGAAAAAACCCCTAAACCGATTCAAACTCTAATTTTCGTTTTTGGAGCTCCTAGTCCTTGTATAGATAACTCCTATTAAACAACCCTAAACTTATCAAAAACCTATAAACTTGTTTCCCAATGTATCTACTACCTTTAGGCAACTTTCCTAACTTACTAAAACTCTTAAAATAAACTTCTAGACTCTTTTAAAATTACCCTAAATAATAAATCCGAAAATTAATTATTTTTTACTAAAAATAACATTAATAAAATATATAAAATAATAATAAAATAATAAATTTATTTTTCATAAATCTCCCTCCATCAGTACCCGAGGACTATTGTGTTAAGGACAATTTGCTGAACAGGTTCTGTCCATTGTGTGTGCATCATCAGAGATTTCCTAACCTTAACAAATTTCTTATGTTTAATGTTTTCCATTGTTACAGAACCAACATGCACTACACCTCGCGGACATTACCTAATCTATCCAACAGGTGAAGTACTGATGTAAGGAAGGCCGTTAATAAAAGACAGTTGTCAATAACAATCAATAACCCTTAACTTTCATATCCTGCCAAACCTACTGAGTATTAACTGACTCGGTAGTTTGTGTCTGATTAACATACCAAAATCGACCAGTCAATTAACTAACTACTACTAGTGTGACGTCAAATAAAACGGTAACAAAACAGAGTAATTTTCGGTGCGAAATTTCAGACCAAAAAAAATCTCAATCTAAAATGGCGTTAGTTATCATTAGGTAGTAGTCGGGCGCCACTTAATATATACGCGTAATGCGGTGTCGTGAAGTGTTTTCCAATTATTCAATTTCCTCAATGGCATATTTCGTAATTAAAACGAAGCATCAGGTTATTTTAACAGAAACCTAGACGGCAGTGTTTATTTCTGTTGACAACAATCAACGATAATCGTAATAATCTCTCTCTCCCACTCAATTTCTCTATCAATCAATACAGAAGAGGGGGGAGAGTGTTTAAGTTTGAAACCCTAATTTTAGTGTGTATTTGGATACAATCCGGATTCTTTCAAAGGTAACTTTTCCATTTTTTCTGATCATCATTTCGAAGTTTCATTAATTGGATGCTCTGAAATAATTAGGTCATTAAATGTCTTAAATCAACTGTGTTTTCGATGTTTAGTTCATGTTGAAATTTGTGTGTTTTCAGCACCATTTCAGCTGAGTTAAGTTTATTTCGGTGCAATTTCATGGATCTCCAACTTGTTATTTTTGTGCTGATTTTTATGTAATTTTGAAGTAAAATTCTAGTGAAATCTAATTGGAGTTTGGTCGAGAAGAGTTTGTGTTTGTAATCATTTTGGTGCTGGGGTTTGTAATTTGATAGGTTAAACCCTAGATCCCGTGTTAGGGTTGGTTTTTAGTACTTCATACTATTTCAGTTTGGTGAAAGATCTCATTTTTAGGTGGTTCAAGTATATTTCTGACTGAATTTTTCAGCTACAAGAAGTCGAGAAATTAATTGAGATCTTTAAAGAAATCTTAAATGAAGAACCCCAACAAGAATCAAATCCTGTCCATTTTCATATCTCTCTTTCTATCAGTTTTGATCCATCAAATATCTGGTGCTGATAATTCAACATATGTTCCACCTGATAACAACCTCCTTAACTGTGGTTCAACCACAGAAATTGAGGATACTGATGGTAGGAAATGGGAAGGTGATAATTCAAAATTTGCACCTTCAGAGAAAAACACGTTAGCAGATCGGGCTTCTTCTCAAGATCCTTCTGTTGCTGAAGTACCGTACATGACAGCCAGAATTTTCACTTCTAATTTCACTTACAGTATTCCTGTTGGTAGTGGTCGAAAATCTGTTCGTCTTCATTTTTATCCGACATCTTATGACGGTCGGAATGCCTCTGATGCTATCTTTTCGGTTTCATCTGGTGGCTATACTCTTCTTAAAAATTTCAGTGTATCACAAACTGCTAAGGCTTTGAATTATGCTTTTATTGTCAAGGAGTTCTCTATCAATGTAGATAGTGGAAGAGTGAACATAACCTTCACACCATCTTCTAATTACACCAACTCTTATGCATTCGTGAACGGGATTGAGGTGATCTCAATGCCAGATATCTACAGTTCAGAAGGTAAAGCTCAAATTGTGGGTCAAGTAGAGGGAAGTTTTTTCGACATCGTTAATGCTACTGCTCTTGAGAAAGTTGTCCGTCTAAATGTTGGGGGGAGTGAAATCTCTCCGGTGCAGGATACTGGTTTATTTCGTTCATGGTCTGATGATTCACCATATATTTATGCTGCACAGCTTGGTGTGACTGATACTGCAAATTCCACCAGCATGAAGATTAAATATGATCCAAGTGTTCGTCCCTATGCTGCGCCGGAGATCGTCTATTCGACTGCTCGAACAATGGGACCAAGCCCAGATGTTAATAAGAATTACAATCTGACTTGGGTTTTTTCAACTGACCCTGGTTTTTTCTACCTTGTTAGGCTACATTTCTGTGAGATCCAATCAGTTATGACTAAGGTCAATCAAAGGGTGTTCGAGATCTTCCTGAATAATCAGACTGCCGTGGACCAAGCTGACGTTATTGCTTGGACTGGAAATATTGGGAATGGTATTGCCATATATAAGGATTATGTTGTGAATGTTCCAAAGGGGGAAAGCCAGCAGGATCTATGGCTTGAGCTACATCCTAATACAGCAACCAAGTCCAATTATTATGATGCCATCTTAAATGGGTTGGAAATATTCAAAATAAATGATTCTACTGGAAATCTTGCCGGGCCAAATCCAATTCCTGCTCCCGTGCAGGAAAAAATAGACCCAACTTTTCCAAGCAAGAAACCAAAAAATCAGACTGGAATTATCGCAGGCAGTGTTATAGGGGGAGTGGCTGCTATGTGTCTTCTTTGTTTCGTTGTCTTCATGGTATTCCGAAGGAGGATGCACGGAGATTCTGGGGCTAGTGATGGTCCACCTGGTTGGCTGCCACTTTCTCTTTATGGTAACTCCCATACTGCATCTTCAGGGAAAACAAATACTACTGGAAGCTATGCTTCATCACTTCCTTCAAATCTTTGCCGTCACTTCTCATTTGCTGAAATTAAAGCTGCTACGAAGAATTTTGACGACGCCTTAATCCTGGGTGTTGGTGGTTTTGGAAAGGTTTACAGGGGTGCAATCGATGGCGGGACAACTAAAGTTGCCATCAAGCGTGGAAACCCTCTTTCTGACCAGGGTGTTCATGAATTTCAAACAGAAATTGAGATGCTCTCTAAGCTTCGTCATCGCCATCTTGTATCCCTAATTGGGTACTGTGAAGAAAACTCTGAAATGATTCTTGTTTATGATTACATGGCTCATGGAACACTTCGTGAACACCTCTACAAGACCCAAAATGCCCCCTTATCATGGAAGCAAAGGCTTGAGATATGTATTGGTGCTGCCCGTGGTTTACATTACCTCCACACAGGTGCCAAACACACAATCATTCACCGCGATGTGAAGACAACAAACATACTGTTGGATGAAAAATGGGTTGCGAAGGTTTCAGATTTTGGGTTATCAAAAACAGGACCTTCATTGGATCATACTCATGTCAGTACTGTCGTGAAAGGTAGTTTTGGGTATTTGGATCCAGAGTACTTTAGGAGGCAGCAATTAACAGAGAAATCTGATGTGTATTCATTTGGAGTCGTATTGTTTGAGGTCCTCTGTGCAAGACCAGCATTAAATCCATCATTAGCAAAGGAGCAAGTAAGCTTAGCGGAATGGGCGTCGCATTGCCAGAAGAAGGGCATACTTGACCAGTTAACCGACCCTTACTTGAAGGGTAAAATATCACCAGAGTGCTTCAAGAAATTTGCTGAGACTGCCGAGAAGTGTATAAATGATATAGGTACTGAGCGACCAGCAATGGGTGACGTTCTATGGAACCTAGAATTCGCTTTACAATTACAAGAAAGCATGGAGGAAAGTGGTGGAATTCTTGGCGACATGGACGATGAAGAAACCCCATTTACCAAATACGAGAAAAAGAAGGATTCTGATGCATTTGATGGAAACATAACTGATTCAAGGAGCAGTGGGATAACAATGAGCATTGGAGGAAGGAGCATGACTAGCGAGGACTCTGACGGTTTAACACCTAGTGCTGTTTTCTCACAGATAATGAACCCCAAAGGAAGGTGAGATCCCATTGAACCTAAAGGACATTTTAAACGGCTGCAGGAATTGTTGCCGGACCTGCTGAACTCTGTAAGATCGTTGTTTCGTTGATGAGGTAACACGTAATCAAACTTAATTTTGTTTTCTTGTTATATCCGTGTTAACTTATAATCTATATATATTTTTTTGATCTGTCTGATCATATCTGTTATAATTTTATTTTTACCTGCTTGGGCTTTGTAATAACACTGTAATATTCTTATACTGCAAAACTGTAATGATGTATGATATTCTTAATGGGTGTTGAATTAAACTCATTTTATTTTGCATATATAATGCTACTTTCCGCCAATTACTTGGAGATCTTTTTGTTTTCGCAACGGATTTTAGTAGATCCTCTTATAATTCTGTTGAATTGGTGGTGCAGTTTTCCAGTGGTGTTTGCAGATAAACATGAATGAAGACAAGGAATCACAAATATTTGGCCAAGAACTTACTTTGATCTCAATATGTCCAAAGTTTGGACCTTCCATTTTCCTCTAGTATTATCGGTAACGTAATCATTGGATCAACATACTATAGTATTGATAGGACAACTGTGTTTTGGTTAGGTGGTTTGGCATAACACTTGCATATGATGACAACAAGAGATTCCCCAAAATTGGGGTAGGACAGCTTTGCATATTGACCCATGACTTTTAGGTGTTTTTCTTTTCCATCTTAAGTAGTTGCTGTAGTGTTGATCTTTATCTGAATTGTGACAAAAATTCTTGACAATGTCCACTCTGACTATGAGCAGCCGTATGACCAATCAATCTCAAACAATTCTTTATTTGATCTCATTGTATCTCCTCAAACGATTGTTATGGACAGGTTTGGTTTGCACGTCACAATACACACTTTTTAAAGAGAAAATAAGTAAAGAACGGTGGGAGAAAACGACGTTCATTATCTAATTGACTTGGTATTACAATGACTGCACACCAAACATCAAATCATAAAATGGTTATGCAGACTTGCCAAGTTATCACTAGAAACCAAACGATCACATGTTACTCTAGTTTGAATTTAGGTCATTTATATTTCAGCCGTGCACCAACATATTACCCTAAACATCCCAAACTTGAAAGCGACTTGTTAACATGTATCCAGGATATTATATGTTAAAGAGTCATCACCAAGTAATTAGGATGTTTGATGTACTGATGTCGCGAAACATCCTTTCGAATCGAAGGAGGACTTTCTCATTTTGGGCTATCAGATTCAAATGGGCTTTCATTTTATCGTACCCATGTCACTACTGATGGGAAGGGTACTTTACGCTATTTGGTTCGCTGTAGTAGTACTTCATGCTGCACTAGTTCCCCTAGTTAAAAAGAAAATTAACTAGGGAAAGTTAGGCCAAGTTTTTTTTGTTGTTTTTAACGTTTTTGAAGATGTATTTTTAAAAATCGATGGTTATATCCTTTTGTTATACTTCCAATTAAGCTCTTTTAATTTCATTACGAGGAATTTTATCATTTTTATAAATTTCTGTGCCTGTCTTTGAGTTTCACCATAATATGAAACTAACTTAATAGAATATAGCTCTTTGGCAAGAGATAGAGTCAGAACTCCGACAGAGATTGTTTCAAGATTAATATCAGCATGTTTGTAAATAAAAAACATATTTAAAGTGAAATAAATAATGATGATGAAAATTGATAGTTACCCGTAACTTTTGGTTATAACCTCCAACCAAGCCTTTTTTCTTCCTTGAATATTTCTTCCAATGGTACGTTGAGCTAAGTGATATTTCATTTTCAAACCGAGGTTTCTTTCTACGAGTCTACCATGCTCCTTGCACTTGGTTTCTTCTCTGGAGTTTTGGCCTTTTATCTAGTTGATTCGGCTCTGAATACTGGGCGAATCCTCGCGAAGGGGATGGAATCGTCGCTTTTCTTAGTTCTTAGACATGAATATCCTGGAATCATTCTTGTATTTCTTCCATGTAATGAAATGTTCTTGCATCCTCCTCGAGTCCCTCAAGGTTTCAGGTTTTTTTTGAACATGGCCACATAGACGGAGTCCCTCTTTCCCAAGGCATTATGGAAACCAAAGATCTGTTGGTCCTTGGGCACCTTTCCGATTCCAATGCACAATTTTCTCCATTTGTTGGTTAAGGACCTTAAGGATTCTTTTGGTCTTCTGGACATGGTGAACAACTTGTTAATCCCGGGTCGGGCACTGCTATTATGCATGTATGTTTTCAATAAAGTCTCTAATAATTCCTCAAAAATAGTCGATGGATCACTTCGGAAGTGAGTCAAACCAAGTTAGAGCGTCACCTTCTAAACTTGTTGGGAGAAATTTGCACATCACTATATTATGACGCCTCCACTGGATTAAGGATGTGTTGCACCGCATCTCCTGAAACATCGAAGCAAGTGGTAAACGTAGGTAGAGAGCATTTTGGGAGGAACTCAGTATTCATCAATTATCGTATAATGGGTGTTCTCTCTGCCTCCATCATAACCTCTGCAAGTTTCTTTCCTTCTCCCTTCTCGCCCATCTTCTTGACGACAGTCTCCATGTATTTTTATCTCATCTTCTTCTCGCGATCTTCTTCTTCGGGATCAGATTCCTCTTCCCCCGAGCTTAGATTCTCTTGATCCTTATATCTTCGGGGAACAATGTGTTCACTTGGGGATCGACTTCTTTGCATGAGAGGTTCAAGAGTGATTTTTCTATCGGGGGTGGACCGAACCACACTTCTTCCTCTGTAGTGGGTATTTTCATCAGAACTGGCATCATCGTAGGTCTCCACCTGTCTTCCCATTTCTTATGAATTTTTTATTATCTTGAGACGATTATTCTGTTGCTCCAACAAGAGGTTCATTCGTTCCAAGTTTCTTATATATTTTCGTGCTCCCTTTGATTTTTTAGGACTCTGGCCAACGCTACATTTGTTCTTTTATGACTTGATATATTTTCTATTTCTGGAACTATAGTCTTGTTTTGATCGTGACCCTTTTCTTGTTGGATCTGGGCCATCCTTTTAATTTTCCGGTCTTTTTCCATCTGGACTCGACGTTCATCGTTGATGAGTACTTGGTACTAAGCTTCGTGTATCTCCATTCTTCGGGCCTCATTTTTCTCACTTTCGGAGGCCGTCCAACTATCACCTGGGTGATGCCAGTTGTTCGGGTCTTTGACTTTGTTGTCCTGAGGGATGCTCTCCTCATGTATCGGATCTGGGTTCTTATTCGTGATTAATGGACTGCTTTCTCCTATCGGGACTCCTCATTGCCCCTTAATGGGGGTTGGTTTCTTGCATGGACGCCGTTACTTCTTCTTGGAGGCTGGTCCCAATATGACAGGTTTATTCAGTAGGATCCGAGTCGGGACAGTGGTACTTGTCATCGAGTCCATTTGAAGTTCGCTCCATGTGCTCCGAGTTCACCTACGTACACCCAAAAATATACAAACCTTATTTAGACCTAGTTTTTTCATTTTCCAAATTTTACAGATAAAATAATATAAAAAACATTGATCCCTAGGACTGAAAGTTTGTAACCAACTATCAGAAACGAGTCCGATTTTATGCACACTCCTTAATGAGTGTGCACGTAACATTTTAATCTCCGCCATTGATTTAATTTAGGGATTTATTTAACGATTGTCAAGATTCTAAACATGAAGGATAATAGGGCCATCATTTAACTAGTCATCCCATTAAATGTACATATCAAATATACAATATTTAGAGAAAAGTGCACATAATTGGACTCGTCAGAAACTAGGCCTGACCTTTGCACCTCTTTCAATTTCCTCACTCTTCTGAGATTCCTTTAAAGTGGTCCCACTGATCTTTGGAAAAGAACAAACCAACAAGAACGACTATACTAGTTTTAACTCTTAGTGAAGTGGTAACTCTTACAGACACATACAAATCCACTAAGCCAGACTATTTTGAACTATTTATTTCTACTAGAAATGGGTTTTATTTTACTTGTCAAAGGATCTTAGACTTCTTCGACTCAACCTTTCTTGTCTAAGTGCAGAAGGTTTTTAGACTGGATATTTTCATTCCCAAGGTTCACATGGTAAGTTAATCGCCAAGAAAAAACTATTTTTACCGAGGCTTTCACTTCCGACGATCTAGACCTCTTTCTTTTTATACTTGGGTTTCTAAGAAGTCTCAAATATAAGCCCTGAAAGGTTGTTTTAAACACAAAATAGTTACAAAAAAAAGGATATGGAAAACATGTACTAGAACCCTAATGAAAACAAACTCATAGAACCAGTAATGAACTTAACTTTACCAGTTCACCTTATAAAGAGTAAATGAAAAGCTTTTTTACTTTAAGGAATACATATTGAAAAATAGGCCTCTAGCACTACTGAGGATTTTTCGAACTCAAGAACAAAGATCAAATATGTTTTATTGTTCCAAGATCTGCCAATAACCACCAGATTTAACCACAAGTTACTCAACGACACAACTTTTTCCTTGTTTCTAACGCCAATATGTAGCAACCATTTTTATAGCCATACATCCCATACTACACATCATGAACAATTGTATACCAGTAACAATATTAGGAATCTAAGTTATTAAATGTTACAACACAAGAGGATTTACGTGGTTCAGTATGTTTACCTACGTCCATGAGAGAAATACTATTGATTCTTATTTATGTGAAGGATTACATTAGATCTTGGGATAAACCTTACGCTCTCAAACTCAAGAATTCTCTCACAGAGTCACAATATATGCCTAACTCACTCACCAAAATCTCATCATTCACTCAGTGGTTTAGCCCTAAATTTATAGACATAAGTTTTGATACAACCAAAGTTAAAGTGTTGGGCATGTGTACATTGTTTGATGTATCCTTATTGGGGCCTAACTCCCGAAGCTCTATTATCACGGCCCTAATACGATCTTTACAGCTCTCAATCTTGTATCAGTCACACTTGTATCCAAATGGTCAGATCCCACTCTGTTCTGACTCTCTGTTCCCCTTCTTTGTCCTTTACCAGTTGCATTTAATGCCTTGTCTCCTCCTTCAAACACAGTCGTTCATCCTTTCCGCCACTTTCCCCATGTCTTCATCCTTTTCTATGGTGGTAGGTATTTTAGGTAAAGCACTGGGCTCAGGATTCTTATCTGATGCCTCTCTTTCTTTTGTTACTTTCGTAGCCATTCTTCTAAGATACGACCACGTGTACCTAGATATTTACCACAACAATTATATTAGTGTTAATTTTCATACTTGGTCATATTCTATGAATTTTCTTGTTTGGAGGGAGGGGGTGCAAGTAGGGCCACCTGCGCCCACTAAATTTTAAATTTCTTATAATTTCAATAAGAAAAGGCTTGGATTTTATGTAATTTTAATATCTTGTGGGTGCAAATAATAATTGAAAATTAAAATTTGTATAAGTAATGGGTTCAAAGTTTAAATTGATTGCTTAAATATTCTTTATTCTTTTCTACCCAACAAACTCTCTCCAAGGAAAACTAAAGAAAATAAATGATAATGGACTAGAAGACAATGGTATGGGAATTCAGGTGCCGCAACTATTGTCGTTAGGGATGAAACAAAAAAAATCAAATTATTCAGGTTTAGATGGTGGGTTTTTGACAAGGATAAAATAGTAAGTCACCTCTCAATACTCTTGTCTGAGAACTACCAGACTTTTAAAAAATTCTGTAAGAGAATTCTCGGGTAGGCGCTTATCTCTACTCTATCTCAGACGCATATCTCTGACCTCTTTATATACACCTGGCCAACATATATGATTAAATTGATGAATTTAATCAATATCCATCACTACACAAAATCATCAGAACAACACTGGTGCACACGATAAGTTTCCCAGATGTTCTATGATTTTTACATAAAATCTCTTAGGCTCCTAGATGTATTGGACACTAGTATAAAGCAATTTGAGTTTTATTTTCGGGTGTTATTCCTTGTCTTTTCTTCAAATCATCAGAAAAACATTGGCGCACACGACAAGTTTCCCAGATATTCTATGAGTTTTTAACATAAAATATCTAGGCTCCTAAATGGCACACTAGTATAGCGCAATTTGAGTATTATTTTTGGGGTGCTATATCCCACACTTGAATCCCCAAAATTACTTACGTTAATATTCATGTTCAAATTGAACAATATTAACCTATTAAAATAATGTATATTTATTTAAAGTACCACAGCTCTGCTTAAATTAAATAAAATATGAATTTATAGCTCATACTAGCTAAAAATCGTACCTAGTTGCATTGATCCTTTGCTTAAAGAGACAACCAATGCAAAACGAGTAAAAGAATTCGAAAAGGGTTTTAAAGCTCTTCGCCACACTCATAAACGTGTCAAAAGCGTTTCAAAATTCCCAAACCCTAATTGGGGTTTGAAAATAAAAATCGTAACATTTATAAACGTTGCATAAACATGACCGAAAGTATTCTAAACCTAATTAGGGCTTGAAGATGAATTAGTAACACTTACAAAAGTTACAAAAGAGTGACAAAAGGTTTCTTTTAAATTTAATCAGGGTTTGAAAAGAAAACGGTTTTACAACACTTATAAGTGTTGCAAAAATCGTATCAAAAATCTTAAACCCTAATTTTCTCACACGTCTAGCTCTCTTGTTCACGCGTCCTGCTTCTTGACATAATACTTGCACGCCTACTCAAAATCGAGAATGAACATCATGCTCCTCTCAAAAAATTATAAATTTTACTCTTTTTCCCTCAACATGTGAGGCTGAGCACAAGAGTAAATCATTAACTTCTATTCTTCTGGCAAGACTCTTTCAAACCCTAATTTTAAAGAGAAGGAGACACCTCTACCTCTCTTGCTTCCAATGTGTATGATAGCCAAGCAACTAAGCCTACACGACTACTTTTAAGATAAGACTTCAAAATAGAGCCATGTTCACACTACTTGTGTTTCTTGTCAAATTTTGATAAAATTATTATTTTACCCTCAACATGTGAGGTTGAGTATAAAGAGTAAAACATGGGTGTCATTCTTCTTATAAAAATATGAGACTCTCACATAAGGACCAAAGCTAGTCTCATCCTCTTCTATTCACGAGAGGACAAGCTTGATGTCTCCTCCTCTTTTATTTCACGTGAGGACAAGTTTGACGTATCTCCTTCTTATATTGACATGAAGCCAAGTTTGACGTTCCTCTCCTATTTACGTGAGAGAAAAGTTTGACATCCCTCCTCCTATATTTAACGAGAGGGAAAGTTTGTGTCCCTTTTCTATTTTCACGTGAAAGACAAAATATTGATCCCTTCCTCTTATATTCGCGTAACTATTTGTGGCTTAATGTTTTAGGGTTTTAACAAATCTCAAAATCCTAAACTATACTAGGCTTCTCACGAATATTTTTATATATGAGGCCTCACATATAAATTTGTCATGCTCAGTTGCATACTCTTATCAATGTAAAATTGATAAGGATGGACACACTATTCCATATTCACAAATAAGTACACATTTCTAGTCCGCTAGACTCATAAGCTAGTCAAGCAAGACGTATCTATTTTATTTTAGTCTGCTATACTCATCAACTAGTCGAACAAAACATATTTATTTTATTCTAGCCTGTTAGACTCATCAGCTAGCCAAGTAAGACATATTTATTTTTATTCTGCTAGACTCACTAGTCAAGTCAAGCAAGTTATACTCATTAGCTAGTCAAGCAGGACAATTCTTCAGTCAAGAGACCCATTGAACAGGTCTTGATCGACTTAATGATGTTTTTTAGAATAGTGGTAAAAAGTGTTCGATTCTCGAACTTGTGAAGGTAATGATTTTAGAAAATAATAAACTTAATCTAATTAAATAAAACAAAGCAAAATAAACTAGAGATGTTTTTAGAAAATATGGAGAAAACCAGGAATCATGATTCAGTTATTTCCCACAACTATGTGATTAATCATATAATTCTTTTTAAATAAATTAAACTCAGATATTGCCAAAATAGGTTTTTATGCAAACAAGCAGAGGTAAATCATAAGCATGGAACATCAATGGTCGTCAACCCAGCATGATCCATCAAACAAAAACACCACTACTGAATGAAAACCTTTTTTCTATTTCGAAACTATGCAATTTAATAGATAAAGAATTATAAATAAATCAAATAAAATAGACTTACCACATAAAATTGAGAGAAAAAACCTCCTCCATCATCCCAGTAAAGAGACTTAGCTCATGGTGGAGAAAACTTGTTCAAAAGATCTTTTCATTGCTCAAAATATTGATTACAAGGTTGAATAATGGTATAACAGCTGAACAGAAACGTTTGTAAGTGTAACAAGAGATGGTTCAGCTGTCACAGAAAGGTAATAAGCAACAAAGTGGTTCGAAAGCTAAGGCAACAGAAGCTTGAATCAGCAACACTTGTGAACGTTGCTGTGTTGTCTTCTCAGGCGATGGTAGATGAAGAACACGGTGACCGGAGCAGCAGCAGGTGGTCGGCGGTGACGGGAGTTGGCCGGAATTTGACTGAATCACTTCTTTGCTTCGATTCAAACTTCCTCAATCCTCTCTCCCCCAACCCAATTGATCATAACCTCTATTTATACTATCCCAATCCTCAAATCACTTTAAAAACTTCCTCAAATTCTTCTTTGATCACCGATTAGAATTTTCCAAAAAAACTTGATTTTCTTTCCTGATTTTGATTCTTGATTGTTAAATGGGGAATCACTTTGATCTCTTTCTCTTTATAGTTCTTTACCAACAATTCTAACTTCTTAGTTTAGGAGATTTCCAAAGAAGATGCAAGTTTCCAAATTTCAACCCAATTTCCTATTTCACGCTGCATGAAGAATAGAAATTCTTCTTCCTGTCCAAATTTTCAATTTGAATTTTGGGTGCATTAATCCTTGGGTGCCTTTATAAATCAATTGGGGTGCCTTAATCCAATGTGAAGGTGCCTTTAACAATTCTCCAAAAATACCTAAAAAGCAATAAAAACCATAATAAGTACAAAAATAAAATACCAACAATATATAAAATTGAGATTAAATCGGATACAAAAATGTGTCTATCAAATACCCCCAAACTTATTATTTGCTAGTCCTCGAGCAAATCTAATCTAGAAAATAAAAATCATAACTCACGTTCGCAGGAATCGCGACTACATTTAGCATATGTAATAATCCTTTAAACCCCTAGGTGTCCCTAGTGGACGAGTTATAGTCTCGTGAGGGTTTACAAGAGGTATACCCACAAAACCTTTACTCCAGATTTTAGCGACTCGTGAAAAATTTAGGATAGACACTAAACAAACTATTTAGTTGGCTTACTCAATTCTTCTGCTATAGGAATCATTACCCTATATGAGTCCAATTACTGTACACGAGTGATTTACTCAAGCATACTAAATTCATATATGACAACAGAGCTCTACTCAGATAATCGTTTAATCCACAAAACCCAGAATCTATCACAGTTCAATCACATGAAGAGATTTAGAAGATGAACATGGAAAATATGAAGGTTGCACATGTTGACTAAGGTGAACGGTGTTTCCCATATCTGTCTGAAGGTCATTGCCAGGATGAAACCTAATGAAATCGAGATCCGCACCCACTGTTTTTAAATATAATACTACTATAAATTCAACTGGTTTATACTCGAGTTCCCATGGATCCTGCATTCCACGCTTGCTTAGGCGACGGAGACAGGGAAAACCCAAACACAGAGTTAATAATACTTTTTTTTCTATATTTTTTTCTATATTTTTTTCTTTTTTTTTTCTCTCCCTTTTTTTCCCAATATATATATTTATATATTTATTTATTTTTCTTATTTTTTCTATTATTTTTTGTTCATAATAATGGGGCTTGATCTCAAAACACTCTATTTCATCCCGACGCCGATAACAATTTGATACTGGGCCCCACCAAATCACTTAGAGAAACATAAATTTGCAAAAGTAAAAACAGAAAGTGATATCATAGTGATAGACTCCGAGATGTGGTGACAACTATCATGTTATTTCTAACACCTGAACTCTGTCCTTTTATGAATAGACCATTTAGCTGGGTACACCAATTCCTATAGAAAAAGAGCTAAGTTTCCATCTACCTAGAGTGGTTAGTGTCACCCTGAATTGTTCACAAGCTGCTAAATTCCAAATTTTATTATTCCTAAAAAGTCTCCCCCCCAAACTTAAACTAAACAGTGTCCTCAATGTTTCTAAGTAAAGAACAGTACCAAAAGAGTAAAAGTAGGGAAGTCAGAAAGATAGTACCTGAACGAAGCGTAGCAATCCTTCTAAAGAGAAAAATAAAGCTGAAAAATCCTAAAAATCTAATACATACATACAACAACGGCGCTGATGGTCAATCAGAGTACGCTGGGTCCTCCAGAGGGACCTCCTCAATATTACCTGTAGGATTAGACTCTAAAAACGGATTCAGTCGTTGACCGTTGACTTTGGTGATGTTTCCACCATCCTGAGTCTCAATCTAAATAGATCCATGAGGAAAGACAGTGCGAACCACATATGGACCTGTCCACCGAGAGCGTAACTTCCCGGGGAACAGATGTAACCGTGTGTCATGCAGAAGAACTTTTTGACCTGGAGAAAATGACTTTCGTAAAATATTCCTATCATGCACGAGTTTCATTTTGTTCTTATACTCCCTAGCACTATCATAAGCATCAATCCTAATTTCCTCCAACTCATTGAGCTGGAGTTTCCTATGAGCACCTGCCTTGTCAAGTGAATAATTTAGCTGTTTCACAGCCCAATATGCTCTATGTTCTAATTCAACAGGCAAGTGGCACGCCTTGCCAAAAACCAAACGGTAGGGGGATATTCCTATTGGGGTTTTAAACGCAGTACGATAAGCCCATAAGGCATCAGTGAGCCTTACTGACCAGTCTTTCCTATTTGGGTTGACTGTCTTTTCTAGAATACGTTTTATTTCCCTATTGGAAACCTCTACCTGACCACTAGTCTAGGGGTGATAAGGGGTGGTCACCTTGTGAGTAATACCATATTTCTTCATCAGAAGCCTAAACGGTCTATTACAAAAATGTGACCCACCATCACTAATTATAGCCCTAGGTGTACCAAAACGTGCAGAAATATTATCATTCAAAAATCGGACCACTACCCTATGGTCATTAGTTTTACACGACACCGCCTCTACCCATTTAGACACGTAGTCTACAGCAACAAGGATATAGAGATTACCTAGAGAACTAGGAAAGGGACCCATAAAATCAATACCCCATACATCAAAGACCTCAATAATCAAAATCGGGTTCAGGGGCATCATGTTTCTACGGGTCACGGTTCCTAGCTTCTGGCACCTGTCACAAGCAACACAGTGGCTGCGGGAGTCTTTAAACAGTGATTGCCAGTAGAATCCACACTGCAATATCTTAGCAGCAGTCTTCTTGGCACTAAAGTGACCTCCACAAGCCTGATTGTGACAAAAGGAGATAATATTAGACTGTTCAGTCTCAGGTATACATCTCCGAATAATCTGGTCTAGACAATACTTAAACAAGTAAGGATCATCCCAAAAGAAGTGTTTCACCTCAGCTAAAAACCTAGAACGATCTTCTCTACCCCAGTGTTGGGGTATTCGACCAGTAACAAGATAGTTCACTATGTGCGCATACCAAGGTGACTCAGAAACAACAAAGAGTTGTTCATCAGGAAAACTATCCCTCACAGGAGGGGAATCGTCTGGAGTATCTAAGACTAGCCTAGACAAGTGATCGGCCACTAGATTCTCTGCACCCTTCTTATCCCTAATTTCTAACTTAAATTCCTGCAACAACAGGGTCCATCTTATCAGTCTAGGTTTCGAGTCCTTCTTCGACAGAAGGTACTTCAGGGAAGCATGGTCTGTGAAGACTATAACCTTAGATCCTAAGAGATAAGACCTAAATTTGTCTAGGGCGAACACTATGGCTAACAACTCCTTCTCCGTGGTGGTGTAGTTCAACTGGGCATCATTCAGAGTTTTGCTAGCATAATAGATCACATGTAGTAGTTTGTCTATCCTCTGTCCTAAGACTACGCCTATGGCATAGTCTGATGCGTCACACATGATCTCAAACGGCTGAGTCCAATCAGGTGCCTGAACTATAATTGCAGTAGTAAGTAGGGTCTTGAGCTTCTCAAAAGCTCCTAAACAGTCATCATCAAAGGTAAACTTGGTATCTTTTGCAAGTAAGTTGCAAAGAGGTCTAGCAATCAGACTAAAATCCTTGATGAATCTACGATAAAATCCTGCATGCCTTAGGAAAGACCTAATGTCTTTGACGGTTCTAGGAACCTGTAGAGTCTTGATAATGTCTACTTTGGTTTTGTCTACTTCTATGCCCTTGGCAGAGACTATGTGCCCTAGAACTATTCCTGACCTAACCATAAAGTGACATTTCTCCCAATTGAGTACTAAATTCTTTTCCTTACACCTAGCTAACACTAGCGACAAATGATGCAAGCACTCATCAAACGAAGAACCAAACACAGAAAAATCATCCATAAAGACCTCTAGAAACCGTTCCACCATGTCAGAGAATATGATCATCATACACCGCTGAAATATGGCTGGTGCATTGCATAACCCAAAGGGCATGCACCTATATGCAAAAGTGCTAAAGGGGAAGGTGAAAGTGGTTTTCTCCTGGTCTTTCGGGTCAATAACAATCTGATTATAACCAGAGTAGCCATCCAGAAAGCAATAATGGCTATGTCCAGCTAATCTTTCTAGCATTTGGTCAATAAAAGGAAGGGGAAAGTGATCCTTCCTTGTGGCCTTGTTCAATTTCCTATAGTCTATACAAACACGCCAACCCGTGGTCACTCGGGTTGGGATTAATTCATTATCCTTATTCTTGACTACAGTGATACCTGACTTCTTAGGGACAACCTGAACTGGGCTGACCCACATACTGTCTGAAATTGGGTAAATAATACCCGCATCTAGCAACTTAAGCACTTCTGTTCGAACTACCTCCTTCATGTTTGGGTTGAGCCTACGCTGACGGTTTGGACTCCTCTTCTAAATGGATCTGGTGCATACAAACTATTGGGCTAATTCACCTAATGTCTGCTATGGTCCATCCTAAGGCTTTCTTATTGTCCTGAAGCACGATTACTAGCCTATTCTCCTGGTCAGTATCCAAATCTGAAGCTACAATCACAGGTAAGGTCTCTGATGGGCCTACGTACACATATTTCAGGGTATCTGGTAGCTGCTTAAGGTCCAATTTTGGAGGTGCTTCTAGGGAGGGAACTAGGGTTGACTTAGGGACTGGTAAGTGTTCGAACCTAGGTGTCCACCTATTGCTAGTGTCTAACAGGGGTACTGAATCTAGCAAGGCATTCACCTCATTAATTTCCCTATCATCAAAATATAATCCAAAGTGGGCTAGACATTTCTCTAACGGGTCTTCTATCAAAGTGTTTGGTAATGACTCCTGAACTAGGGTTTCTATCATGTTGACGGTTTCTAAGATGGGGTCATCTAACTCCAGTGGTTGATTACTAATGTTGAAGATATTCAGCTCAATAGTCATGTTACCAAAAGACAAGTTCATAACACCGTTACGACAATTAATGATCGCATTAGATGTTGCTAAGAACGGGCGACCTAGTATAACCGGTATCTGATTTTCTGGATCAGGCACGGGTTTGGTATCAAGCACAACAAAGTCCACTGGATAAATAAATTTATCCACCTCAATCAAAACATCTTTTATGACACCACGAGGAATTTTCACAGACCTATCAGCTAACTGCAAAGTCATCTGGGTAGGTTTCAAATCGCCTAGTCCTAGCTGGAGGTACACATGGTACGGCAGTAAGTTCACACTGGCTCCTAAATCGAGTAAGGCTCTTTCTACCCGGTAGTTTCCTATTGTGCAATCTATGGTTGGGGAACCTGGGTCTTTATACTTAAGTGTTGTACTATTCTGCAAAATGGAACTTACGTGACTAGCTATAAAGGCCTTCTTATGCACACTATGCTTTCGCTTTCGCATGCACAAGTCCTTAAGGAACTTGGCATAGTGGGGAATCTGCCTAATTGCATCTAATAATGGAAGGTTGATAGTGACCTGCTTAAACACTTCCATTATTTTATTAAAATTGGATTCCTTCCTAGTAGGTGCTAACAACCTTGGGAATGGGGCTCTAGGCATAAAATCGGTTCTCTGAGGGGTTGCCTCAGGCTCTTCAGAGGCTTTATCAGTCTCTTCAACTATTGGGTCAGGGTGAACTACAGTTTGTTCACTATAAGGCCTAGTTACCTTGTTATCCACTACCTTACCATTCCTAAGGGTACTAATTGCATTCACATGACTGGATGATTTCTCACCAGTCGACATTTCATTGACTCCTCTAGGATTGGGTTGGGGTTGACTAGGGAACCTACCAGGTTCTCTCCCTCTCAGAGCCGCAGCAATGTCACTAACTGAGGTTTGTAAACTAGAAATAGCTTTTTTTAAGGTATGGAATCTCTGCTCATTCTTTTCGTCATTGCTGGGCTGAGTTGGACCAGCCGAATTCTTATAACTGAAGCCTGGAGGACCTTTTTAGCATTACTAAACTGACCTTGAGCCTGGCCTTTCGACCAGGAAAGGTTCGGGTGGTTTCTCCAGCCAGGGTTATAAGATTCCGAATATGGGTCGAACTTTCTCTAGTTATCAAATCTAGTGTTATTATAAAGAGCAAGAGCCTGCTCTTCGAATTGGTTGGGCTCTGAACTACTAGCTTGATTCATTTCGACCAGTTCTAGCCTTCTAGATAAGGCTTCTATTTGGGCCTTTGAATCAAAAGATCCTTCTACCCAATTAACATTTCCTCTTCCTAGAAGAATTGTTCTTCTTGGCTCCTTAATGCTCTCCCACTGATGGGTTTTCTCGGTGATGTCACTCAGAAATTTCATCGCCTCAGCAGGAGTCTTACTGTCGAACCCTCCAGTTGACAAAGACTCAACCAAGGTTACAGATGCATAATCCAAACCCTCATAGAGGATCTGAACTAGCCTTAACTCTTCTATACCGTGGTCTGGGCATTGGGACAATAAGTCATTGAACCTTTCTACATAAATATATAGAGACTCTCCCTCTTGTTGAGAAAATGTGCAAATTTTCTGCCTAACTGAGGAGATTTTGTTCCTAGGGAAGAATTTCTGAATAAAAGCTGAAGTAAGTTGGGCATAGGTTTCAATCGACTTAGAAGCCAAGCTATACAGCCACGACTTGGCTTTATCTCTTAGTGAAAAGGGAAATATCTAAGTTTAATAGACTCGTCATTCAAGTGTCTAATCCTGATTGTGCTACATATTTCCTCGAATTCCCTAACATGAAAATAGGGATTTTCGTTTTCTTTTCCTAAGAATAATGGAAGCATCTGTATGATTCCAGGTTTCAGTTCGTAGCTTGCTTCAGTAGCAGCTAACTTGATGCAAGATGGACGTGAGGTCCGGGTCGGATTCAACAAATCCTTCAGAGATGTCATTGCTGACACGGTCTCGGGAGTGACTAGTTCACTCTCAGTTGGCTTCTCAGGGTTAAGGTGAACTACCAGTCTTCCACTAATTAACCTACCTTGAGGGTCTCTATCCCAAGTTCGCCTTAAGGGCGTTCTTGGCATGCAAAAATTAAATCCTAACAAGCAATTAATCAAACAAAATCGTGCCCTGACTCAACCAAATCAAACCTAAATCTAGCAAACAACAAGCATGATGGTTCCAGTTAGATTGTTTCTAGACCAGCTTCTATTCTTTCAAAAAGCAACTGGTTACAATTTTAGCAAACCTCTTAGAACGATCCGAATTAGATTAAGTCGAAGAGAAACAGGATAAGCTCTAAGGAGCTTTGATAACCCTGTCTCTTTGGCACTTTTCCCTGGGTTACAAGGCGGCTCTAATCAACTTAAAATAATCTTCCTGAACTTCGAGTTAGGCTAATAAAGTAACCAGTACAGTCCTTTTGAACGATTTTCCAATAAGCTCGATACCCTATAGGTCTCTTTCTAGTCAAGATTTTAGGCGTAGGTTCGCGTAGGTTTCGTTTTCCTAAGGCGGGCAAGAAGGAGACGGTGATGAAATCCGAAACCTTATCTTATATGGCCAGGCCTTGCCCTTTACTATGCAAAAATTAAAGTCCGTATTCAGTCCTCAGCATATATGCATACAAATGCGTCCAAAAAACCCACTGACAGGAGATTCGTGGGTTGGTCGAAGTTTACCTCCCGTACCAGACGGGCGATGAACCGTTGAAGTCGACTCGGGC
Organism: Papaver californicum; assembly: GCA_023531435.1. Classification (NCBI taxonomy): domain Eukaryota; kingdom Viridiplantae; phylum Streptophyta; class Magnoliopsida; order Ranunculales; family Papaveraceae; genus Papaver; species Papaver californicum. The sequence continues at coordinate 3,640,269 of JAJJMC010003761.1, read as the reverse complement.
CACTAATATCCTTTTCAATAGTGTGCGAACCCGAGGGGCCGAGACAATATCGTAATTGTCGTCCTTCCCTGCACACAGTTTTATTTTTGAAACTACCCTTCCGTAGGGTTTAAAAATAATAAAATGTCCAAAAATGTCCAAAAAGTGTCAGAAAATTACAAAATAACCAAAATAAACCCTAAAACAATTTTCTAAACGAATTTCATAAAATAAAAATAAAATCTTGATCTTGTTTTTCGTGCTTTAGGCTTTTTCCTTTAACTCCAAGTCTTTTAGCTGTAATTCAAAAACTTCGGTTTACTCGCTTTTCGCTCCAAAATTTAACCTGTAGCAAATAGAAAAATACCAAAAGAACGTAAAAAAGAACAAATAATAACTAAAAATAATACTGAGAATAAACTAAACTAATCTAAAATTAAAAATCTAAAATAAAAACCTAAAAACAAGTCCGCGTCGGCGGCGCCAAAAATTGATGTGTTTTAGAATAGTGGTAAAAAGTGTTCGATTCTCGAACTTGTGAAGGT